>MU759425.1:221977-243763 GCA_026770625.1 Nicotiana glauca | reverse complement strand
AGTTAATGAAGGAAAAGTAAAGGAAATAAGTGGGAAATTACTTACTCAAGTGGTCTTGAAGCTTGGGGGCTTTAATGGCTTCCTAGGGCTTGGGAGAGAAGAGGGCTCGTGATAAAAAGTGAAGAATTCCCGTCACTGGTTCTGTTTTTAGTCTTAAAAATTCGCTGAGCAAAATTGCCCTTCGCGTTCGCGGGAAAGGGGCCGCGTTCGCGAAGGGTAACTAGGCAATGGATCGCGAACGCGTGGATCAGGAACGCGAATGCGCAGAAGAAGTACTGGGGGAGGGGGGAGGTGTCCAAGATTGGCCTACGCGAACGCATGCAAAGGGACGCGAACGCGATAGAGAACAGAATATACTAACGGATCGCGACGGCCTGAACGCGAACGCGATGGAGGAGATAACAAGGAACTGCGAACGCGAGCCTGGGGCCACATTCGCGAAGAACAAATCCGGTCTGCAACAATTGAAGAAAATCTGCTATGTTTCTAAGTGAAAAACCACCCGACACACCTCCGCAACACTCCCGAGCCCTCGGGGCTCCAAACCAAATATACATACTGACTCAAAAACATCATACGAACTTGCTCGCGCGATCAAATCGTTAAAATAACATCATTTACATAGAATCAAGCCTCAAAACTCATGATTATCCTTTCAAAATTCATAAACTTCAAACTTTAGACAATTAGGTCCAAAACATGTCAAACGACGTCCGATTTCGACCAAACTTTATATGAGGCGCTTAAACAATATGTAAGACTTGCACCGGGCGTCGGAACCAAAATACGAGCCCGATACCATAGTCTTTTAATCAATTTTCATTTTCATTTTCCTTAATAATTTGAGAAAAACAATTTAACACAAAAATTCTTTTACTCAGGTTCTAGACCTCGGATTTCGACTCCGGGCATATGCCCGAGTCCCATATTTTGCTACGGACCTTCTGGGACCGTCCAAACACGGGTCCGGGTCCGTTTACCAAAAATATTGACCAAAGTCAACTTTAATCATATTAATATCAAAATTCTTTAAATTTTTCATAGAATTCACATATTTCAACACAGAAATTTTCCGGCTACGCGCCCGGACTGCGTACGCAAATAGAGGCAATAGAAAATGAGGTTTTCAAGGCCTCGGAAGCACAAAACAGATGAGGAAAACAGGTGATGACCCTTTGGGTCGTCACAGGTGCATTGGCTGAAGATTGGGCAATAGACTGGGAAGGCCCTGATGATCCTCCCCTGAAAGCTGATCTTTCCCCACCTTGTGACTCTCCCATGTTTCCCGTAGATCGATCCTTGTAGTTACCCTCGCTCTCCATTTTGTTCTTCAATTTACGGCTCTCTGTGTCCTGAGAAAATGCGACCATCTTCTCGTAGTTCATATCAGAATTCAATGCAGCCGTAGAAGCCCCATTAACGGTCAAAGAATTAAGGCCCTGAACAAACCGGTGCACTCTGGCCTCCATTGTGGGCAACATATGAATTGCATACTAGGAAAAGCGAGCAAACTCCATGTGGTACTCCCACACACTCTTGTTAACTTGCTTCAAATTTTCAAACTCTACTGCACGGGCTGCCCTTGTCTCAGCAAGCAAAAAGTGATCTATGAAGGCATCTGTGAACTCACTCCACCTAGCCGGAGGACTCCCCTCCTCGCGGGAATCCTCCCATAACTCAAACCACGCCTAGGCCACCCCTTTCAGATGGTAGATAGCCAACTCTACTCCCTCTGTCTCATTCGTACGCATGACCCTGAGAGTCTTGTGCATCTCATCAATAAAATCCTGAGGGTCCTTTTTTGGATTAGCACCCATAAATACTGGAGGGTCTAACTAAAGAAATCTATTCATCCTGGAACTGGTGGAATCCCCTTGCTGGTTAGATAAACTGGGTGCAATACTTGACCTCTGGGCTTGAGAGGCTACTAGCTGGTCAACATCTGAATAGCTCCCCTAAGATCCCTATCAGAAATACCAGAACCGGAATCTGGGGATTGAGGTGGGACAGGAGTATCAGCGGGAGGGATAGTGGTGCCCTCCACAAGTGTAGGAACTGGGGTAGTCTGCTCCGAAATAGAGGAATCAGGCAGAGTAATAGTAGGGCAACTACCCTCACCCGCAACATCAAGAAGTGAATGATCAGCCACTCCTGAGTTGGCATTGGCTACTTGGCCAATTCTCACTTTCTTCTTAGGTGCCATTTACTGAAAGATAGAACAATGCACGGATTAGGGAAGGAACAGTTTCACTGCATGATCCAGAATATCAAAGAAGGGTGGAATTGCTAAATGTCCGAATAGCCTCCAACTTATAGATGTGGTCGACTACACACCAATAAGAATGACTCTATTAGACACGGCTCTGAGACATCCTAGGACACTTTAAAACCCCTAGATCTGATACCAAGTTTGTTACGCCCCAACCTCGAGAGGCATTACCGGCGCTCGATCGAGTGAACCCAACTGAGCAAGCCTTATCACACACTTCCTAACCCAATCTTTATGAATAAGATAACCATGTTTCCTTTTTGTTTAAGCAGGGGAAAGGTGGTACATTCAACCATGTGAGTTCATTTTATGATACAGGCTTAAACCATAGTTAAAGTTAATATCCGAGATTCCTATAAAGTTACAATTTATAGATAGCATCAGTTTGTAATTACAACATAGTTCATGAACCCCACAACACCCATACATGACCCACACATATGTCTACGGATCCTCTAAGGATACAAAATATGAGTACGGCAATGCCGGCAATAAGGCGCCGGCTATACCTCAAAAATGGAATTCCACAACAATAAATGATATACGATACAATCCCCTAGAAGGAGGAAGGGGCTCACCAAGTCTTGGAGAAGAAGGTAACCTGCTATGCGCGATCAGCACTATCCGTAATAGAGCCACCTACATTTAGTTAAAAATGTAGCTCCCCCGGCAAAATGGACGTTAATACCATAGAATAGTACTAGTATGTGTAACAAAACACCATTTTACTAGAAAGAACTATCAAGAAAGATCAAGGAAATCACAAGAATAAACCAAAGGTTTTAACCGGACACCACATCATCAAATAGACGAACCATCCAATCTCTCACACAATTTTCATAACTTAGTTTTGGGGCATTACATTAATATGTTTACCACTGCTCTCAATACCACCGCTATCTTGAGCGGAGTCCGATCACGACCCGATTAGCTAGGTTGCCTCATTTGAGACATATAACTCAATGACCATTCCTTTTCCCTTTTTCGGGATTCAATATTAGCACATCACCACCATGTGTTCGGTGTGGTGTTCGATCACGGCCCGATCGGTTAGGCCACCTTACCTAGGCGTTGTTCCTTCCTCATCAATCATACCACTTAAATCTTTATTTCACATATATCATATCCATTCAGTGGCACTTAGGGCCACAATTATCAAAGCTTTTCCATTTTCAATGTCCATCTAGCAATTGTGATCACAGGCACATATAGAAGCAATTCAAGTTGCAAACAAAAGTAAGATTTCACATAGTTAGCATGAAAAATCTCAATTTTAATCTTGGCTTATAAAACAAGCATATCAATACATGATTTGTATTCTTCACACATCTTCAAATATCGAGGATAGTTCGTTACACACGTTGAGGCACGTTATTCATGTTGATATATATATAATTGCAAACCAATTCATGTGTAATAACAATCGGTACATCAACAAATTCTAGTCTTACCACATTTGCGTAAACGCTAACGGAGCTCAATTTTTAATAAAAGGGGGTTTTAGCCATACATACCTCAATATAGCTTTCCTTACTCTTTAAATTTTTTTGGAACACTTAGCACTTCGATCTGTTGTTTAAGAATTACAAATTGAACCGAGAATTAGAGACGAGATTGAGATTCTAGCTTGGTTCGAGCATATCATCAAACACTAAAGGTGCAGTGTGATCTTAGGCCCTTTCTGAGAAGAATTCCTATCATTTTATACCCCCAATTGCCTTTTTTTTAGTTTACTACCTTCCAATATCCTATGGTGTCATATTCATGCAAGAAATTCATTCTTATACCCATTAATTACTTCACTAATGACCCCTTATAGCTAAGTATAGAAATAAGAGCTGAGGTGATGAAGTCTTACCTCATGGGATGAAGATTTAGGTGTCTTCACTTGAGTATCTTCAATGTTTTAGCAAGATTTCATGGAGAATTTGATGGGAGACACTTTATCTCTCTCTCTCTCTCTCTCTCTCTCTCTCTCTCTCTCTCTCTCTCTCTCTAAAAGCATCAGAAAATATGCTTAAAATGAGCTATAACACCGAATATATCGATAGGGGGTCAGGTTTAAAATTTAGAAAATTGGAGCCCCGAGTTAGGTCGGCGATCACATTTTGAATCGCAAAGTGGAAATACGGCCCGCAGAATGGACCGCAAAAGTGCTTCCAAAATCTGAACATTTTGTCTGGGTTTGCGGCAGAAATTTGTTCCGCATACGTGTTCTGCGGTCGCATAATGCACCGTAGAATTGCCCTTTACAAAAACCCAAGATAATTATGCGACGACTATGCGCTCCACATATCAGTTATGCGATCGTATAATGGATCGTATTTTTAACCTCAAATTTGACTCACACACTGACTCACTTTGCAGCAAAAATGCGGTTCGCATACTTGATTTGTGACCACATTCTAGGTCGCATAATAGCACTTTTCTGGAAAACTTTGATTCTTGATTTTTAAATGCATAGATAAATACAAAGGGTCCGAACCACGGCGAGCTTGCGAACCGCAAAGTATTTTACACATTCCTAACACATATTCATAACTTGGCACTACGAGCTTTTAAGTTTTGAGTATAAGTTTTCACGGGGCCTTACATCCTCCCCCACTTAAAATCATTCGTCCTCGAATGAGGACCAAGGGTCACTTATTAGGAGTTCTTTATGCAATATTTTGCCTTTTACAACCTAAAACTTGTTAATAGTCTCCAAATTTGGCTAGATCCCTAAATTCCTAAAAATTTCGCTAGAGTTTCCTTTGTATCTAGGCCTATCTACCTGTCAGAGAGCCCCAGAATCACATCCTAACAACATATACATATTTCTTAACATAACATGACTTGTGCTGTACAACACCAACTATGGCCACATATGTAACATGTATATCCAAAAGGTACAATTTTTCATGGATTAAATCACAAGATAAGAGTTTGTTGGAATCAAATGCATAAAAAGCTATTACATGACTATTCAAACAAAGGTGGGTACTTCTTTTTCATTTCATCCTCGGCTTCCCAAGTGGCTTCCTCAATTTGCTGATTCCGCCATAACACTTTCACGGATGCAATTTCCCTATTTCACAATTTCCGAACTTGCCTATCAAGAATGGCAACTGGAACTTCTTCATATGAAAATTTTTCACTGACTTCAATCGTCTCAATTGGCATAATAGTTGACGGGTCTCCCACTACCTTCCTCAACATAGACACATGAAAGACCGGGTGTACCAATGACATTTTGGGTGGCAGATCGAGCTTGTATGCCTCCTGACCAATCCCCTGAATAATTCTATATGGTCTGACATACTTCGGACTCTACTTTCCCTTTTTCCCAAACCGCATGATACCTTTCATAGGGGAATCCTTCAAAAACACCCAATCATCTTCCTTGAACTCCAAATCTCTGCGACGAACATCCGAGTAAGACTTTTGGCAACATTGAGCAGTTTTTAACCTTTCGTTAATAATCTTGAATTGTTCCATGGCATGATGCACGAGGTCTGGCCCTATCAATTCCTCTTCTCCAACCTCGAACCACCCAATGGGAGAACTACATCTCCTACCATACAATGCCTCAAATGGTGCCATCTGGATGCTAGCATGGAAGTTTTTGTTGTAGGCAAATTCTATGAGCGAAAAATGGTCATCCCAGCTACCTTTGAATTCAAGAGTACAAGAACACAATATATCCTCAAGAGTCTGAATAGTCCACTCAGCTTGCCCATCAGTCTGAGGGTGAAAAGCTGTGCTAAGATTTACCTGCGTACCCAAACATTGCTGAAACTTATTCCAAAAGTTGGCTGTGATATGAGCCCCTCGATCTGATATGATTGAGACTGATGTGCCATGTAACTTGGCTATTTCCTTGATATACAACTGAGCATACAGTTCCGCTGAGTCGGTAGCTTTAACTGGCAATAAGTGCGCTAATTTCGTGAGTCAATCCACGATTACCCAAATTGAGTCAAACTTGCACAGAGTGCACGGTAACCCTACCACAAAATCTATATTAATCATTTCCAATTTCCACATCGGCATTTCTATGCTTTGAGCCAATCCACCGGGCCTTTGATGTTCGGCCTTCACTTACTGACAATTTGGACATTTTCCCACAAAGTCCGCCACATCCCTCTTCATGTTGTTCCACAAATAAATCTCCTTGAGATAATGATACATTTTCATAGAACCTGGGTGCACGGAATAGCTGGATGTGTAAGCTTCTGCAATGATCCTTTCCCGAAGACCGTCAATATCAGAAACACATAGGTAGTCTTGGTTCCGTAGGGTGTCATGATTCACGCCTAAGGAAAAAGTTATGGTCTTGTATCTATGAATCACTTCTCTCAGTTGTGCTAGCAATGGATCACCGAATTGCTTTTCTTTCACCTCCGACACGAGCGACGATTCGACTCTATTTTGCACAATTACCCCTCCTTCACTAGAACCCGCCAAGCGAACTCCTAAATTAGCCAGCTGATGAACCTCCCTATCCAACAACCTCTGGTTTGCCTCCATATGAGCTAAGATACTGATAGATTTTCGGCTAAGAGCATCCACTACAACATTAGCCTTTTTCGGGTGCTAGAGAATGTCGATGTGGTAGTCCTTAAGTAACTCTAACCATCTTCTATATTTCAGATTCAACTCCTTCTACTTGAAAATATATTGAAGGCTCTTGTGGTCAGTGAATACATCCACATGGATCCCGTATAGATAATGTCGCCAAATTTTTAGCGCAAACACCACTTTCGCCCATTCTAAGTCATGAATTGGGTAATTCTTTTCATGATTTTTGAGCTACTTGGAAGCATAAGCTATAACCTTTCCATGTTGCATAAACACACACCCAAGCCTGATCCTTGAAGCATCGTAATACCCCACAAACCCCTATGTACCCTCTGGCAGGGTTAATACCGGTGTTGTTGTCAACCTTGATTTCAATTCTTGGAAACTCTTTTCACAAGCATCAGACCATTGGAATTTAACTGCTTTCTGCATCAATTTAGTCAATGGAGAGGAAAGAGTAGAAAATACCTCCACAAATCTTCTGTAGTACCCATCCAAACCCAAGAAACTGTGAGTCTCCGTTAGAGTGGTAGTTCTAGGCCAATTCTTTACCGCTGTGATCTTTTGAGGATCAACCATCATTCCTTCCTTGGAAATGACATGACCCAAGAATGCGACAGATTCTAGCCAAAATTCACATTTTGAAAATTTCGCATACAATTGATGTTGCTGAAGTGTCTGCAAAACTGCCATGAGATGGTCAGCGTGGTCCTTCCGACTTCGGGAATATACCATAATGTCGTCAATGAACACTATCACAAAGGATTCTAGAAAGGGCTTGAAGACTCGATTCATAAGATCCATGAAAGTTGTTGGGGGCATTTGTTAACCCAAAAGACATCACCATAAATTCAAAGTGCCCATACAGAGTTCTGAAAGCTATTTTTTGAATATCCCACTCTCTTATTTTCAATTGATGATACATGGACCGCAAATCAATCTTTGAGAAATACGTAGAACCTTGAAATTGATCAAACAAGTCATCTATTCTTAGCAGAGGATATTTGTTTTCGATTGTGACTTTATAGAGTTGCCGGTAGTCAATACACATTTGCAGCGATCCATCTTTCTTTCTTACAAACAAGACCGGTGTGCCCCATGGAGACACACTCGGACGGATGAAACCTTTCTCTAACAAATTCTTCAATTTCTCCTTTAGCTCTTTCAATTCTTCCGGTGCCATTCTGTAAGGTGGAATTGATATAGGTTGCGTGCCTGGCATCACATCGATACCAAAATCAATCTCCCTATCTGGTGGAATCCCAGGGAGCTCATATGGAAAGATATCTGAGAATTCATCCATACGAGTACAGATTCAAGGCTAAGTGCCTCGGCATTGGTATCTGCAACCTGAACTAGATGATAGATACACCCCTTCTTCATCATCTTTGTGGCCTTGAGGTAGGAGATAAACCAACCTCTAGGCACTACATTATCTCCCTTCCATTCAATAATGGGCTCATAAGGGAATTCAAGCCTAATAGTTCTAGTCTGGCAGTCAAGTTTGGCAAAGCATGAATAAAGCCAATCCATCCCCATAATTACATCAAAGTCTACCATTCCTAACTCAACAAGATCGGCGCTACCGGCGCTCGATCGAGTGAAACTAACCGAGCAAGCCTTATCACACACTTCCTACCCCACTCTTTATGAATAAGATAACTATGTTTCCTTTTTGTTTAAGCAGGGGAAAGGTGGTACATTCAACCATGTGAGTTCATTTTATGATACATGCTTAAACAATAGTTAAGGTTAATATCCGAGATTCCCATAAAGTTACAATTTATAGATAATAGCAGTTTATAATTACAACATAGTTCATGAACCCACAACACCCATACATGACCCACACATATGTCTACGGATCCTCTAAAGATAAAAAATATGAGTACAATAATGCCGGCAACAAGGCCCCGGCTATACGTCAAATATGGAAGTCAACAACAACAAAAGATATACCATACAATCCCCTTGAAGGAGGAAGGAGCTCACCAAGTCTTGGAGAAGAAGGTAACCAGCTATGCGCGATCGGAACTATCCTCAATAGAGCCATCTACATTTAGTTAAAAATGTAGCGCCCCCGGCAAAAGGGACGTTAGTACCATGGAATAGTATTAGTATGTATAACTAAACACCATTTTACTATAAAGAACTATCAAGCAAGATCAAGGAAATGACAAGAGTAAACCAAAGGTTTTAACCGGACACCACATCATCAAATAGACAAACCATACAATCTCTCACACAATTTTCATAATTTAGTTTTGGGGCATTACATTCATATGGTTACCACTGTTCTCAATACCACTGCTATCTTGAGCGGCGTCCGATCACGACCCGATTAGCTAGTTGCCTCATTTGAGACATATAACTCAATCACCATTCCTTTTCCCTTTTTCGGGATTCAATATTAGCACATCACCACCATGTGTGCGACATGGTGTCTGATCACGGCCCGATTGGCTAGGACACCTTACCTAGGCGTTGTTCCTTCCTCATCAATCATACCACTTGAATCTTTATTTCACATATATCATATCCATTCACTGGCTCTTAGGGCCACAATTATCACATCTTTTCCATTTTCAATGTCCATCTAGCAATTGTAGGCACATATAGAAGCAATACAAGTTGCAAACATAAGTAAGATTTCACATAGTTAGCATGACAAATCTCAGTTTTAATCTTGGCTTATAGACCAGGCATGTCAATACATGATTTGTATTCTTAACACATCTTTAAATATCAAGGATAGTTCATTACACAGGTTGAGGCACGTTATTCATGTTGATATATATATATATATATATAATTTGCAAACCAATTCATGTGAAATAACAATCGGTACATCAAAAATTCTAATCTTACCACATTTGCGTAAACGCTAACGGAGCTTAATTTTTAATAAAAGGGGATTTTAGCCATTCATACCCCAATATAGCTTTCCTTACACTTTACAGAATTTTGGAACACTTAGCACTTCGATCTATTGCGTAAGAACTACAAATTGAATCGTGAATTAGGGATGAGATTGAGATTCTAGCTTGGTTCGAGCATATCATCAAACACTAAAGGTGCAGTGTGATCGTAGGCCCTTTCTGAGAGGAATTCCTATCATTTTATACCCCCTAATTGCCTTCTTTTTAGTTTTCTACCTTCCAATATCCTATGGTGTGATATTCATGCCAGAAATTCATTCTTATACCCATAAATTACTTCACTAATGACCCCTTATAGCTAAGTACGGAAATAAGAGCTGAGGTGATGAAGTCTTACCTCTTGGGATGAATATTTAGGTGTCTTTACTTAATTATTTGGAATTCTTTAGCAAGGTTTCATGGAGAAATTTGATGGGAGATGTTTTCCCTCTCTAAGACCCTCTCTCTCTCTCTAAAAGCACCAGAAAATATGCTCAAAATGAGCTATAACAACGAATATATCGATAGGGGGGTCGGGTTTAAAATTTAGAAAATTGGAGCCCCGAGTCAGGTCTGCGATCGCAAAGTAGAAATGCGGCCCACAGAATTGACCGCAAAAGTGCTCCCAAATCTGAACATTCTGTCTGGGTTTGAGGCAGAAATGCGGTTCGCATACCCATTCTGCGGTCGCATAATGCACCGCAGAACTGCCTTTTATCCCAAAATAATTGTGCGACAACTATGCGGTTCGCATATCAGTTATGCGATTGCATAATGGACTGCATTTCTGTCCTCAAATTTGACTAACACACTGACTCACTTTGCGGCAGAAATGCGGTCCACATACTTGATTTGTGACCGCATTCTTGACCACATAATAGCACTTTTCTGGAAAACTTTGATTCTTGATTTTTAAATGCATAGATTAGTCCGCGAAGAATTTTACACATTCCTAACACATATTCATAACTTTGCACTACAAGATTTTAAGTTTTGAGTACAAGTTTTCACAGGGCCTTACACTTGGAGAACTTGGCTTAAAGTTTTTCATACCTCAATCCCTTCAACACAATCCTCAAATGATGGGCATGTTCCTCCTAGCTGCGTGAGTACACCAGGATAGCATCAATGAACACTATAACAAACGAGTAGAGATAAGGCTGAAACACATTATTTATCAGATGCTTGAATGTTGCTGGGGCGTTTGGTAGCCTAAAAGACATCTCAAGAAACTTATAAAGACCATAATGGGTCCTAAAAGTTGTATACCTGAGTCCTGGATCATCAATTGGTGATACCCAGACCTCAAACCTATCTGGGAGAACACCCTCGGTTCTTGAAGCTGGTCAACCAGATCATCAATATGCGACAAAGGATACTTGTTCTTTATTTTGACTTTGTTCTACTGCCTATAATCGATGCACATTCTCATAGTACCATCCTTCTTCTACACAAAAACACTGGTGCACCCGAAGGTGACATAGTAGGCCTAATAAACCACTTATCAAGGAGTTCCTGAAGCTACTTCTTCAATTCCTTCAACTCAGCTGGTGCCATGCAATATGGTGGAATAGAAATGGGATGAGTGCCCGACACCATATCAATACAAAAGTCAATATCCCTGTCGGGCAGCATACCCGATAAGTCTACAGGAAACACGTCCGGAAACTCCCACACCATCGAAACAAAATTAATAGGGGGAGTATCAGCAACAACATCCCTCATAAAGGCCAAATAAGATAAGTAACCTTTCCCAACCATCTGCTGGCCTTCAAATATGAAATCACTCTACTGGGGACATAGTCTAGAAAACCTCGCCTGTGATGACCCAAAATGTCATCTTTAAATTAAATAATCATCTCAGCGTTTTAAGACCTTAAAAAGTACCATCAATAATTCCTAGACTTGCGTGCGCAGTCCGTATAATTTTTTTGGAAGGTTTTTTTATGAAAAATAGATTAAATTATGAATTAGAGCTTTAAAACTCAACTGAGTTGACTTTGGTCAATATTTTGACCAAACAAATTCGGATCCAAAATTTGACCATTCCGGTTGTTCTGTATCGTAATTTTGGACTTAGGGTCATGTTCGGATTTGGATTTGGAAGTCCAAAGAACAATTCAGCGTATTTTGGCGAAAGTTGGAAAATAGAAGATTTTTGGAAAAGTTTGACCGAGAGTTGACTTTTTGATATAGGGGTCAGAATCTAGTTCTGAAAATTTTCATAGCTTTGTTATGTAATTTATAACTTGTGTACAAAATTTGAAGTCATTCCGGATTTAATTGATATGTTTCGGCGCAAAACTCATAATTTAATTCGATGCGCGATTCGTAATTTCGGTGTTGTTTGACGTGGTTTGAAGCATTGATTAAGTTCGTATTGTATTTTGGGACATGTTGGTATAATTGGTTAAGGTCCCGAGGTCCTCGGGTGGATTTCGGAAGGTTAACGGAATGGAAATCGGACAAAAAGGGTTGCTGGAATTTTCTGCAGAAGCTGTCTTGGACAGCAACTATGCAATCATGGAGCCTATTTTGGAAGCTTATATATCAAAATTTATAAGGAATATGTAAATGTGTAAAACATGAACATTGTAGCCCTCGCATCCTAGTTTCCAGAAAGCTAAAGTATTAATTATTTTGATAGATGTACAGAATGTTATGATCGATTAAATAAGGGTTGGTAAAGCTGTTTTGCAATTTTTCAGAAATGTTTGATGCGAGGAGGCTACTTTAGAAGATTATACCTCTAAATTCATAAGGAATATGAAAATGTGCAAAACATAAAAGTTGTAGCCCTTGCATTCTAGTTTTCAGAAAGTTAAACCATTCATCATTCCGACATTTGTTACCAAAAGTTATGACAGATTTAGTGAAGGCCGGGACTACCTTTTTTGGCTGGAAATAAGTGCAAGTCGCATTTCACAGATGCGACTTGCCTGGAAAACAGTTTATATTCGGGAATTAGCCATTTTTATTCATTTGTGACGATTGTAGAGCTCGGGAAAAGTGATTTTCAATAGATTTTTCAAGGGAAACATTTGGGGTAAGTGTTCTATATCCGAAAGTGTTTATATTACATAAATCCATGGTTATTTTCATCGTTTATTTCAGATTTGGATGAAAGAAATTGAAGTTTTTGTAAAACTATCCAAAAATTAAAATTTAGGATTTGAAGGTCCATTTGATATCGGAATTCGATAATTTTTGTATGGTTGAACTCGTATCGGAATGAGTTGTCGGATTTTATGAGTTTCGTCGGATTCTGAGACGTGGGCCCCACGGGCAATTTTGAGCTAAATTTCGAATTTAATTTGGAAAATGTGTAAATTCGTATGGAATTAATTCGTATGATTTATATTGAGTATATTGAATTATTATGACTAGATTTGAAGCTTCGGATGAATTTGCGAGGCAAAGGCTTGTTGGAATTATTAATTGATAGCAAAGAGAGGTAAGTGTTTGGTCTAACCTTAGCTTGAGGGATTAGGAGTTGTGTCTTATTTGTTACATGTTAATTGTGGATTACGACGTATAGGCATGGTGACGAGTATCTATACGTTGGTGTCAAGCATGCCCGTGAGTCTTGTATTATAATTGTTATGACTCCGTTGTGGTTTATTGCACTTCATATGTTATTATTGTTTTGATATTATTATTCCCTTGCCGGGATATTATTTAAATATTATTGTTCCCTTGTCGGAATATTATTAAAATATTATTGTTCCCTTGGCGGGATGTTATTGTTTTGATATTATTGTTCCCTTGCCGGGATATTATTGAAATATTATTGTTCCCTTGTCGGAATATTATTGAAATATTATTGTTCCCTTGTCGGAATATTATTGAAATATTATTGTTCCCTTTCCGGGATGTTATTTTTTTGATATTATTGTTCCCTTGTCGGAATATTATTGAAATATTGTTGTTCCCTTGCCGGGACGTTATTGTTTTGATATTATAGTTCCCTTGCTGGGATATTATTGAAATATTATTGCTCCCTTGCTAGAATATTATTGAAATATTATTGTTCCCTTGCCAGGATATTATTAAAATATTATTGTTCCCTTGCCAGGATATTATTGAAATATTCGGGATGTTGTTATATTGCTCTTGTTCCCTTTCCGGGATTCTTTGTGATTTTTGTTTGTTTGAAATGGGAGCAGATGGGACACCTACCACAAGATTATTGAAATGGGAGCGGGTGGTATGCCTACCACAAGATAATTGAAATGGGAGCGGGTGGTACGCCTACTACAAGATAATTGAAATGGGAGCAGGTGGTACGCCTACCACAAGATAATTGAAATGGGAGAGGGTGGTACGCCTACCACAATATAATTGAAATGGGAGCGGGTGGTATGCCTACCACGAGATATAATAAAATGGGAGCGGGTGGTACGTCTACCACGAGATATAATAAAATGGGAGCGGGTGGTACGCCTACCATGAGATACATGAAATGGGAGCGGGTGGCACGCTTGCCACGAGATACATGAAATGGGATCGGGTTGCACGCTTGCAACAAGATGTGAAAATAAAGTGAAATCTGCCTTTGTTTTCCTTATTCTTGTTAATGGTTGGATTTGATTTCCTTTATAATTCTCGAGATATTCTGTTTTTACCTTTTATTCTCCGAAGCATGTTTTCTCTCTCCCATGTTTACTTGTTATTAATAATTTAACTGTATTAACTGTTGAAATCCCTTTATTGTTGTGATCCTTTGTGTTGGAATCCATAGTGTTTACAATGTCTCGCCTTATTTTTTTTATATATATGTTCAATACTCCAAATTTCAACAATTGTTACATTTTTAACTCAATTGATTTCTCATCTAAACTTTCCTTAAACCGTTTGAGGTTGTACTTTACTTAAAAGGGAATTTTTACTATGTTTTGATTTATTGATTTCTCGTATTAAAGGTAATGGTTCATTCGATATTGTACTTTAATTGAAAAGGGTATTTTCTTTATCAAATGATTTCAAAATAAAAAAAACTCCATCTTTTCTTGTTCATTTCCTAATTGGTTTAGAAGCTGTAGTCGACTTTATGTTAAGTGAATGTGCCTCCTTAAACATTCTTAATTGTATTGGATTGTGGAACCTATGAACTGAGTAACATGAGAATATTATTGTGCATTGTGAGACAGAAATATGTGGACACAAGGTACCGGGGAAAATATTATAGTTTTATTTAATGGCATGTGAGTTGTCCATGCGGTTGTAATATAAATATAGTCACGAGATGCCGTAAAAAATATGAACGTGGGCTGAGACCTATATTATTATGATTATAAAATGAGGCGTCACAAGGTGACCTTTACTCGAAAGAATTATATTTTGAAGATGCTTATTTAAAAGTTATTTATTTGAAGGAAATATATTCGAAATGTATTTATTGAAAAACATATTATCTTAGAGATTATTACTTTGAGTTTTTATAGACGAAAGATTTATATTTGAAGGACTTCATTAATTGATTGCACTTGTATTTATTATTTGTTGAGAAATAATTATGTTGTTCTTGTTGTCTGTTATTTATTTCACTGGTTGATCATTGTTGCCATCATTGTTATCTGCTTCCTATTATTTTGTACGCTATATTGTACAGGTTTATTTGGTAGTCTGGTCCTAGCCTCGTCACTACTTCACCGAGGTTAGGCTAGGCACTTACCAACACATGGGGTCGGTTGTGCTGATACTACACTTCTGTATATTTTTGTGTACAGATCCAGGTATTTGATCAATAATAGCTATTCGTTGCAGTGGAGACTCGAGGTAAACCTGCTGCAGCCTTCGCGGTTCTCGGAGTCCCCTTCAATTGTATGTATTTCCATATGTTCCTTTTGTTTGGAACAGTGATGTATTTATTTTGTATAACTACTCTTAGAAAAGCTTATGACTTGTACTACCGGTTTTGGAAATGGTAAATTATTTAGAGAAATTTCATTTTAAGTTAATAAATATCAATGTTATTTTAGTTAATGTTAGGCTTACCTAGTTTAGAGACTAGGGGCCATCACGACTCCTTCGGAGGGATTTTTGGGTCGTGACAAGTTGGTATCAGAGCTCTAGGTTCATAGATGCTACAAGTCATAAGCGAGTTGGTAGAGTCTTGCGGATCGGTATGGAGACGTCTATACTTATCTTTGAGAGGATACAAAACTATTATGATAACCTCACTTCTTTCATTCTTTATCGTGCGACGTTTATTCAACTTGAATTATATAACTTATGTTGTTTTACATCCACTCGTGTATGAAATTGTGCACTCGGTAATAATTATGCGCCAATGGTCAGTGGTACCATAAAGGGGTTATAAGGGAGTCAGGATTGCTCGATCATTCTTACCACGTGTTGCCAAGATTGAAGATGCGGAAGTATTGAGAGATCACCCAGTGAATCATGTCGGGGTGCAATGGGCCCTGGCATCTGGTTGACTTATATGAGCTGTGTAGGTTAACATTGTGGATTATCGGATGTTGTGACCTATGGCTTCGTGCCAAGTGAGGGGAGTCCACTATCAATGATCAAATTGCGGGGTCATATGTTATGTCAATCTTGGCCTGAGATGTATTTATGTGGCATTGAAAGGTTTTCCAAAACTTGTATATGATTAAGAGCTGAGATTTGAATGGGATTATGATGAGACTTTAGATATTCCCGCGTCCTTAATAATTCTACATTTCAGTATCAGCGGGGTCATGGAAACATATTCAGTATACTCGTAGTGCTTAAGTTAATCACAACACTCGCGTGGAGAAGTCATATTTTAATGTAAAGTGGCATGGTATTCCTACGATGGTTATCCTAGTTATCCGGCACAGGCTCAGTAAGAGAAGTTGGACCGCAGATTGGTTGTTATGAATATGGTGATACTAGGAACATCATGAGAAAATTGTCCCAAACATGGGAGAAATCTGTTCCATCAGAGCACACGTGCCATGTACTCTATTATAGTTACTACTCTACACTCACTACCAACTAGGGGTGGAGGAAAAGCTGGTAGATGGCGCCTAAGAGGTGGAGGCCCGACCCATTGATATATTTTCTATGGTATAGCTGAGGTCGCTACACCAGATGGTGTCATTACAAGTACAATCTCGAGTTATTATAAAGTAACAATTTTCGTAACTTGATTCGATTCTGAGTATCGAGACAAGTCGTCCTAATATACTCCAATCATGAGTGAGCTTCGTAATCTTAAATTAACTTATGTGAATACTCCTGTTGGGATATTATATAGAGATAAATATGTCTATCATTATGTGTTAGTTACTAAAAATAGTTGTGATGTGGGTTTTGATGTGATTTCAAGAAAATTGATTTAAATTGCGAATTTTATTCCCTATCAGTGTGAGGGTTCGTTATATGATGTGAGATATTTAAACTAGCTACAAGCTGCAGCGGATGTTATTTTAAGGACGAGGTCCTTGTGGTGAAAAATTTATGTGTTTAAAATTCTCCCTTGTGAAATTAAAAATTTGTACTATGGTACTTATAGGGATTCATGCCTATGAGGCTTATTTCAAAATTCTCATATGAATATCTCTTGGCATAATTTGCTAAATTTTTATTTTAACTATTGAGTTTAGCCTACAAGGTGAGTGCCCGGGTGGCGTTAATTGTGAATCGTTAATTTGGGTAAGTAATTATGAGGTCTTCATGCTACGTTGTTAGTAAAGTGAAAGCTTGAAACAACAATTTATTAACATGAAGTTAATTGGCAATTTTGTAATCGATTATGTACCACTATTAAAACCAGATATGTGGTTAAGATCATACATATGATGTGTTTCCTGTCGAAATATCTTTATGATAGTGTCACGGTTGTGATGCGGAGATTGGTGTTATTGATAAATACATTATGGTGATTTGTTAAGTTTTGGATGTGTTATTAGGAGTTGTTTTGGTGTTATTCTGGCAGGTGGATAGGCCCAATTACAAACGACCCCGCACTCGTCATGGAGTGTGTGTCTTGCCTCAATATAGCGTTACAGTATGATAAACTGGGGTTTCAAACCCTCAGGTCATCATCTACATCTATTACTCACCTCAAGCCGGTCACAAGACTAGTCCGCTATGCCTTTTCCTCTCAAATCCACCTCCTTGCGCGTCGAATCTGGTCAAAACCACAACGAATACATTACAATAGGCCAAAGAAACATAACCCAATCGAAAAGACTCGAAAAAACACCAAAAATCACAAAGTTGGCAAAACCCGAGCCCTTGGCCCACTTCTCAAAAAATTACGAAATTTATATCACCGGATTCCTCGTCTCTCCACAAGTCTATACATATCAAATTTTACAAAAATCGGAGTTCAATTGCCCTTTCAAAACCCAATTTTAAACTCCCTTAAATTCCAAGCCCTAACCTCCATTTTTACCCTCTAATTCCTCGAAATTCAGTGATTAATCCATGTTTTTAAACCATAATAACATATTCCGAGTCTAATAGTCCATACCTGATGAAACCCCTTCGAATTCTCTTCAAAATCGCCCAAGAATCGCCTAAGTCCGAAGTGCAATATGTTTTCTTCTCTTTCAAAAATCGTGAACCACTGTTCACTTAAACCCCTGCCAGGTTTCGCTGCTGCGGTCCCGCTACTGCCTATGCGGGACCGCTTTTGCGGAAAAATGACCACTTATGCGGTTTTCACTTAAGATGCTAGGCTTCGCTTATGCGACTCAATATCCGCTTATGCGGTTTCCTATAGACCGCTTCTGCGGTATAATATCCACTTATGCGGACCCGCTGAAGCGACCCCCTGTCCGCTTATGTGGAAATACCCTGGGCCACGCCTTCCTGCTTCTGCGACCTCCCCGCCGCATCTTCGGAACCGCTTCTGCGGCTCCTTTTCCGCGGATGCGGAAATAGCAGAAGATAGAAAGATCAGACCTGCAACAATGCTTCAAACTTCCCGTTTAACCACCCGAAATCACACCGAGGCCCCCGGGACCTCAACCAAAGGCACCAACACATCGTATAACCTTATTCAAACTTGCTCGAATCATCAAAATACTATTATTAACATCAGAATCCTCAATTTTCCTCAAATCAAAGCCTAAGTTTTCTTAAAACTTTCGAATTGCACATTCGATCAAAAACCTGACCAAACGACGTCTGAATGACCTGAAAATTTGCAGACATATCCAAAATCACCTAACGAAGCTACTGCAACTCTCGAAATTCCATTCCGACTCTCAGATCAAAATCTCACCTATAAACCGAAATTTGCCAAAATTCAAACTTCGCCAATTCTAGCCTAATTCTACACCAAGCCTCTAAAATCAATTCCGATCGCACTCCTAAGTCACAAATCATCCCTCGAAGCTAACCAAATCACCAGAATTCACATCCAAGCCCTCTAACTATATAGTCAACTTTTGGTTGACTTTTCCAAAACAAGCTTCCTTCTAAGAGGCTAAGTGCCTCATTTCCAACTAAAAATAATTCAATTCTATCCGATCAACTCAAATACTGGTATTGAAACATAGAACAACATAATATGGGGGAAACGGAGCGGTAAACTCACGTGAGGACGGGCCGGGTCGTCACATCCTCCCCAACTTAAACAAACGCTCGTCCTCGAGTGTACCCAGAGTTGTCCTAGAATCCAACCAATAGCTAAATGACCTTACCAAGCATATACCCGGGGTGATCCCTCATCACCCTATCTTACATAGGTCCGATAATACAACTTCACTGAAATTTCACAGTCCATCTAGGCCATAAATCGTAGAACCACATTGCACTTTCCGAAATCATACTCAAAATTAGAACCTCACGTCAATATTCAGAATAAACTCGAATCAGCTGTAATAAACCATGCCTGCAACCTCAGGTAAAATCATGCAATATACCACACAATCCAACACTCGAAACGATAGTCACTATTCGCAGCAATTGCCCCCAATACTCGATTACCGATAGGAACCTCTTATTAGCTAAAGCCTCATTCCAACACTTCATATCCTGTCAATGATAATGAAACACACAGAAAACCGTAACCATTTCTCAGATCAACCACTCATGAAACCACTTCCTTTTTTAACTAATACCACAACAGATTTCCGAGCTGGACCTCGATATTATCCTTTCAACAAGTCGAGATCAAATCCGATCGTATACATTAATGATTTCAACGATCTCTTCTGACCAAACACACCACTCTGGTGATATGACTCCTCGACACAAGCCTAAGCCACAACATGCATAATCCACGCACCAATGATGGGCGGTTTGAACATACTCAAATCATGACAAATGACTCAAACAAAAGAGCCGTACCCCAAGCTCAATAGTACCATTGCAACACAAAGCTGAGACCCCATCTCACATCAAAGAAATGGAGTATCTGAATCCTCCTCGAAAGGTCATAACTTCACTTGGCCTTGCCACAACGCGCGATCCTATCCAAACACTGTCACATATGAAGCACCTCAAGTCACCATGCTAAAAAATAGACAGCCACGCACAGATTGGTGTCTGAAACCAAGCAATCTATCACACCCATGGTGAAGCAAGTAATATACACCATTCAATCCTGAAAGGACACAACCGGTGCGCCATTCGCCGAGCAACACCCAATACGGACTTTCCTCAGAAAATAGGAAGCAAGGCATACAAAGTAACATATGAAAAACTATTCTCAACATCACACTGTTGCGGCGTGCAACCCGATCAAGATAACATACCCATGGCGGCATGCCACCCGATCCATACATATATCTCACAAAAAGAGATGCACATCGAGCCAAATTTGCTCATTAAAATAAAATATTGAGTGAATAACAATATCTATATATAACGTTATAAGCTACAAAACTCAAGCACAATCCGAAAATCATAACGCCTCACTGCACCGAAAAAGCAACTCATAGATCTCCCCAGATCACTAGCAGGTTCAATAACGATCGAATCCACCTATCCTTCATCGATACAGATCGGGGTCAACCAAGCCATCTCAATCTAAATACGTAGCCACATCGGCCTGCCAACGAACTCAATACCAAGAAGCCTGAAGCTGCTCCATCCCCTTTTTATAACTCCTGTCGGAGCCGTACGATACGGTGCTCGATACCAATTCAATACCGAAATCCACAATCTTGCCCGGCGACATGCTCGGCCACAAGGAACGCATTCGAAAAAGTCCCTCAATACCGGAACTGAATCAATGGTAGAAACCGCTATACTGACATCCGTCACAAAGGCCCAATTAAGGAAAGAAATCCTTCCCAGCCGTCCGCTGGTCTTTGGAACACAACCATTCAGCTCGAACATAGTCCGATGCACCTCGCCACGCAACCTGTGTCCTTTTCCGACATAACCCATAGCATAATAGTCTAGAATAACCCACATTGCGACAACCAGTCTACAGCTCAGCATCATATACAGAATCTAACCTACCAACAAAGAAGGACCCACTCGGGCCTCCAATTCCAATAGCCGCTAACGGCACCAATACACACTATCCACAACCACTACATAGCCTGAACATGAGAACTCCCATTCTCCAGTTCCACATAGCACACAAATTACTATGCTTGATCCCAAATTCTGCAGTACAAATACATATTACCCCTCGAGTACCCAGTCATTCTTCGAAGATATTCTAAAATTCTCCCGTGCCATAAAAAACACTCAGATATCAATAGTCGACCTATCAAGAAAATGCCGCAACACTACCGAAGTACCATCTACTTAATCACATTGCCCTTTTTCTGAAACATATACCCTTGTCCAATCACTATGATTAGCAACACCGTTTCCTTAGTCATATGAGGATCATTCACCCTAATCCTCTGAAGATCGATTCTTAAATCACCTACAGCTGCTCGTGCTGCTTAAGAATTTAATGACTTTCCATTACGAACTGAACTGAGCCTTACACACACAAATCCTAATCCTCCACAACATATCGCATATACCATGCCACACTAGGATAACATGAGGACTTTTATATCCCTTCCGCGCCGCAGACATCGACGCACTCAACTAGTCAAGAACTTTCATTGATCCCATTTAGAAGAAAAA
>MU759425.1:190708-220243 GCA_026770625.1 Nicotiana glauca | reverse complement strand
AATCACAATAGGAATCGAACACTTAACAGTTCACCTACTATCCAGCAGACTTCTTCATCACTACCAAGTCACATAGATACATCTCGCAGCACTAACATACTCATCACATGGATATCCACCCGCCATTCCGGCTAATAAGGACAATACTGAACATATAAGTTCGAAACACTTGCTCACACGATCAGCACCTCGTTGCTCAAGCCATATGCAAAGATCCGGCCTCAAGTCCTCCAGACTGGCCTGATATACTCACGGAAATCATATCTCGCACCTTGATCGGGGAATCACAAGCCATCGAGGCACATAAAATACTGAGCGCTCTCGTGTGCATACAGAAGTGTGAAAGGAATTTCAAGAGTTATATCTCAAGCTGAATCAAGTACGCACGATAAGAATTCCAAGAAAGTAAAGTTTTCCTAAAGGTTCTGCAGCCTCTCGAAGATAAATACAGACGTCTCCATACCGATCCGCGAGACTCTACTAATCGGCTCATGATTCATGAGGCCTAGTAACCTAGGCTCTGATACCAACTTGTCACGACCCAACCCCGGTCGAGATGGCACCCAACACAATTGCTTGGCAAGCCCGACCAATCAATACTCACAACCCAATCACAAATCCCATTACCGAGTAACAACATGACCGAATAATTTAAATAGAAACAATATGAAACACTGACATAACAAACATCTCCCAAAGACCTGGGGTCACGAGTCTAGAGCCTCTAAAATAACAAAGTAGCAAATTCTCATATAATACAGAGTTCTAAAATGCGGAAAGATAAGAGGGATGAGGGGAGGAGTCAGGTTCTGCGGACGTCAGGCAGCTACCTCGACAACTCCTGAAAGCTCTGGAAGTAGCAAAACAGCTCGACTAAGCTCCCGGAACACCTGAATCTACACACGTGGTGTAGGGAGTAAAGTGAGTACTTCCAACTCAGTTGTAATAGGCATATATAATGGCTGACAGTATGAAATCCCGAAATATAACAATGCAAATTTATAATCAATAATTCTATACATTTACCGGTGGAACAACAACAAGTAATGACAGGTAAAACAGATAGATATCGATGCATGAATACAAT
This sequence comes from Nicotiana glauca, assembly GCA_026770625.1. Lineage (NCBI taxonomy): Eukaryota > Viridiplantae > Streptophyta > Magnoliopsida > Solanales > Solanaceae > Nicotiana > Nicotiana glauca. The sequence continues at coordinate 219,156 of MU759425.1, read as the reverse complement.
GCAATGCACATGACCGCTGCGGTGTACAGCCCGATCCATTTGGGTACCCACGCTCATTGTGGTGGTTCAGACTCCGAAGGGGCTCCTACAACCCAAGCACAATATTATCGTAGCATTCGCTGCGGTGTGCAGCCCGATCGACACTCAGCCCAGATATATGCATGTAAACCACACAGGCACAGTAAAGTTTATCATTTTAGTTCCAATTATTAANTGCGTGTCTTGCCTCAATATAGCATCACAGTGTGATAAATCGGGGTTTCAAACCCTCAGGTCATCATCTACATCTATTACTCACCTCAAACCGGTCACAAGACTAGTCCACTATGCCTTTTCCTCTCGAATCCTCCTCCTCGCACGTCGAATCTGGTCAAAACCACAACGAATACATTATAATAGGCTAAAGAAACATAACCCAATCAAAAAGACTCGAAAAAACACCATAAATCACGAAGTTGGCAAAACCCGAGCCCTAGGCCCACTTCTCGAAAAATTACAAAATTTACATCAACGGATTCCTCGTCTTGGCACGAGTCTATACATATCAAATTTTACAAAAATCGGAGTTCAATTGCCCTTTCAAAACCCAATTTTATACTCCCTTAATTTCCAAGCCCTAACCTCCATTTTTACCCTCTAATTCCTCGAATTTCAATGATTAATCCATGTTTTTACACCATAATAACATATTTCGAGTCTAATAGTTCATACCTGATGAAACCCCTTCGAATTCTCTTCAAAATCACCTAAGAATCGCCTAAGTCCGAAGTCCAATATGTTTTATTCTTTTTCAAAAATTGTGAACCACTGTTCACTTAAACCCCTGCCAGGTTTTGCTTCTGCGGTCCCGCTACCGCCTATGCAGGACTGCTTCTGTGGCAAAATGACTGCTTATGTGGTTTTCACTTAAGATGTCAAACTTCGCTTATGCGACTCAATATCCGCTTATGCGGTTTCCTATAGACCGCTTCTGCGGTATAATATCCGCTTATGTAGACCCGCTGAAGCGACCCCCTGTCCGCTTATGCGAAAATACCCTGGGCCATGCCTTCCCGCTTCTGCGACCTCCCTGCCACATCTGCGAAACCGCTTCTGCATCTCCTTTCCCGCGGATGCGAAAATACCAGAAGACAGAAAGATCAGACCTGCAACAATGCTTCAAACTTCCCATTTAACCACCCGAAATCACACCGAGGCCCCCGGGACCTCAACCAAAGGCACCAACACATCCTATAACCTTATTCAAACTTGCTCGAACCATCAAAACACTATAATTAACATCAAAATCCTCAATTTTCCTCAAATCAAAGCCTAAGTTTTCTTAAAACTTTCGAATTGCACATTCGATCAAAAACCCAACCAAACGGCGTCCGAATGACCTGAAAATTTGCAGACATATCCAAAATCACCTAACAAAGCTACTGCAACTCTCGAAATTCTATTCTGACCCTCGGATCAAAATCTCACCTATCAACCGGAATTTGCCAAAATTCAAACTTCGCCAATTGAAGCCTAATTCTACACGAAGCCTCCAAAATCAATTCCGATCGTACTCATAAGTCACAAATCATCCCCCCATGCTAACCAAATCACCAAAATTCACATCCGAGCTCTCTCACTATATAGTCAACTTCCGATTGACTTTTCCAAAACAAGCGTCCTTCTAAGAGGCTAAGTGCCTCATTTACAACTAAAACCAATTCAATTCTATCCGATCAACTCAAATACTGGTATTGAAATATAGGACAACATAATATGGGGGAAACGGGGCGGTAACTCACGTGACGACAGGCCGGGTCATCACATCGGACTTATATCGAATGCGGTAATAGGGGATCAACCGCGAGTATACGTGTAAAAGTAAAATCATGAATTTGGAAGACTCAGAATAATTCTTAGTACGTTCGAGGATGAACGTTTGTTTTAGAGGTGGAGAATGTAATGACCCAAAATGTCATCTTTAAATTAAATAATCATCTCAGTATTTTAAGACCTTGAAAAGTGCCATCAATAATTTCTCGATTTGCGTGCGCAGTTTGTATAATTTTTTTTGAAGGTTTTTGTATGAAAATGGATTAAATTATGAATTAGAGCTTTAAAACTCAACTGAGTTGACTTTCGTCAACATTTTGAGCAAACAAACCCGGATCCAAGTTTTGACCATTCCGGTTGTTCTGTATCATAATTTTGGACTTAGGATCATGTTCAGATTTGGATTTGGAAGTCCAAAGAATAATTCGGCGCATTTTGGCGAAAGTTGGAAAATAAAAGATTTTTGGAAAAGTTTGACCGAGAATTGACTTTTTGATATCGGGGTTGGAATCCAGTTTTGAAAATTTTCATTGCTTCGTTATGTCATTTATAACTTGTGTACAAAATTTAAAGTCATTTTGGATTGATTTGATATGTTTCGGCGCAAAATATAGAAGTTGGAAGATTCGAAAACTCATAATTCAATTCGATGCGTGATTCGTAATTTCGGCGTTGTTTGACGTGGTTTGAAGCATTGATTAAGTTTATATTGTATGTTGGGACATGTTGGTATAATTGGTTAAGGTCCCGAGGGCCTCGGGTGGATTTCAGAAGGTTAACGGAATAGAAATCGGACAAAAAAGGTTGCTGGAATTTTCTGCAGAAGCTGTCTTGGACAGCAACTATGCAATCGTGGAGCCTATTTTGGAAGCTTATATATCGAAATTTATAAGGAATATGTAAATGTGTAAAACATGAACATTGTAGCTCTCGCATCCTAGTTTCCAGAAAGCTAAAGTATTAAATATTTTGATAGTTGTGCAGAACATTATGATTGATTAAATAAGGGTTGGTAAAGCTGTTTTGCAATTTTTTCAGAAATATTTGATGCGAGGAGGCTACTTTGGCTATAAATCCATAAGGAATCTGAAAATGTGGAAAACATAAAAGTTGTAGCCCTTGCATTCTAGTTTCCAGAAAGTTAAACCATTCGTCATTCCGACATTTGTACCTAAAGTTATGATGGATTTAGTGAAGGCCGGGACTACCTTTTTTGGCTGGAAATAAGTGCAAGTCGCATTTCATAGATGCGACTTGCCTGGAAAACAGTTTATATTCAGGAATTAGCCATTTTTATTCATTTGTGACGATTGTAGAACTCGGGAAAAGCGATTTTCAATAGATTTTTTAAGGGAAACATTTGGGGCAAGTGTTCTATATTTGAAAGTGTTTATATTACATAAATCCATGTTATTTTCATCGTTTATTTCGGATTCAGATGAAAGAAATTGAAGTTTTTGTAAAACTTTCCAAAAATAAAAATTTAGGATTTTAAGGTCCATTTGATATTGGAATTCGATAATTTTTTTATGGTTGAACTCGTATCGGAATGAGTTATCAGATTTTAAGAGTTTCGTCCGATTTTGAGACGTGGGCCCACGGGGAATTTTGAGCTAAATTTCGAATTTAATTTGGAAAATGTGTAAATTCGTATGGAATTAATTCGTACGATTTATATTGAGTATATTGAATTATTATGACTAGATTTGAAGCTTCGGACGAATTTGCGAGGCAAAGGCTTGTTGGAATTATGAATTGAGAGCAAAGTGAGGTAAGTGTTTGGTCTAACCTTAGCTTGAGGAATTAGGAGTTGTGTCTTATTTGTTACATGTTAATTGTGGACTACGACGTATAGGCATGGTGACGAGTATCTATACATTGGTATCAAGCATGCCCATGAGTCTTGTATTATAATTGTTATGACTCCATTATGGTTTATTGTGCTTCATATGTTATTATTGTTTTGATATTATTGTTCTCTTGCTGGGATATTATTGAAATATTATTGTTCCCTTGTCGGAATATTATTAAAATATTATTGTTCCCTTGGCGGGATGTTATTGTTTTGATATTATTGTTCCCTTACCGGGATATTATTGAAATATTATTGTTCCCTTGTCGGAATATTATTAAAATATTATTGTTCCCTTGCCGGGATGTTATTGTTTTGATATTATAGTTCCCTTGCCGAGATATTATTGAAATATTATTATTTCCTTTCCAGGATGTTATTGTTTTGATATTATTGTTCCCTTGCCAGGATATTATTAAAATTTTCGAGATGTTGTTATATTGCTCTTGTTCCCTTGCCAGGATTCTTTGTGATTTTTGTTGGTTTGAAATGGGAGCGGGTGGTACGCCTACCACAAGATAATTAAAATGGGAGCGGGTGGTACGCCTATTACAATATAGTTGAAATGGGAGCGGGTGGTTCGCTTACCATAAGATATAATGAAATGGGAGCGGGTGGTACGCCTACCACAAGATATAATAAAATGGGAGCGGATGGTACGCCTACCACGAGATATAATAAAATGGGAGCGGGTGGTACGCCTACCACGAGATAAATATGGGCACTAGATGCCGTAAAAAATATGAACGTGGGCTGAGACCAATATTATTATAATTATGAAATGAGGCGTCACACGGTGACCTTTGCTCGAAAGAATTATATTCGAAAGATGCTTATTTAAAAGATATTTATTTGAAGGAAATATATTCGAAATATATTTATTGAAAAGTATATTATCTTAGAGATTATTACTTGGAGTATTTATCTGCAAAAGATTTATATTTGAAGGACTTCATTAATTGATGGCACTTGTATTTATTATTTGTTGAGAAATAATTATGTTGTTCTTGTTGCCTGTTATTTATATCACTGGTTGATCATTGTTTCCGTCATTGTTATCTGCTTCCTATTATTTTTTACGCTATATTGCACAGGTTTATTTGGTAGTCTGGTCTTAGCCCTCGTCACTACTTCGCCGAAGTTAGGCGATGCACTTACCAGCACATGGGGTTGGTTGTGCTGATACTACACTTCTGTACATATTTGTGTACAAATTCAGGTATTTGATCAATAGTAGATGTTCGTTGCAGTGGAGACTGGAGGTAAACCTGCTGCAGCCTTCACGGTCCTCGGAGTCACCTTCAATTGTACCTATTTCCATATGTTCCTTTTGTTCGGGACAGTGATGTATTTATTTTTTATAACTACTCTTAGAAAAGCTTATGACTTCTACTACCGGTTTTGGAAATGGTAAATTATTTAGAGAAATTTTATTTTAAGTTAATAAATATCAATATTATTTCAGTTAATGTTAGGCTTACCTAGTTTAGAGACTAGGTGCCATCACGACTCCTTCGGAGGGATTTTGGGTCGTGACATCGCCACTCAATCCATGGCAACCATGTCATCGCCAATGTCACGGTCTTAGAGTGACAATCTAGAACAAATGACATGGAGACAACCAATACATACCTGAGATCACATCAAAATTGACCATACTGAGCAACAAGAGATCAACTCTAGTCTCCAAACTCCCAATAGTCAATACATATGACTGATATACATGATCCACAACAATAGTATCACCCACCAGTGTAGATACATAAACAGATTAAACTAAGGATTCACGGGGCATATCCATATAATGAAAAAAATATGATGAGATATACAAATAAGTGGAACTAGGGTCAAATAATACAGAGGCATCATTATAGAAAACTAAGACAATACCCGTGATCACTTTATTGGAAGAAATAGTATCTAGTCTGGCAGGCATAGCATAGAATCAGGCTTGATCGCCACCTGAATGACCTCCCCTTCTAGGGCGACCTCTAGCTGACTAAGCCCCACCCCAAGCTGGTTGAGTTAGTGGTGAAGTAATTGGTGCTGAAATCGCATCCTAAATCCTATGCTGCGTTGGACCTCCCTGGCAATAAGGACATTGCGTCCATAAATATCCAAATTCCCGCACTCAAAGCAACTCCCTTTAGCGGGTGATGGGGACAGTAGTAAATCCTGATCACTAAGATTACTGCTAGAAGGATCTGGCATTGATGAGCCCTGAATTGATGGAGCACAGGACGAACTTTGAACTGGAAAGGCACTAAGAGATGCCTTGCCCTGATGAGAACTTTAAAATCCATAGCCGGATAATGCACCACAGTGAACTGGACAAACTTTATCAGCATGTCTATAAGGATGGCCTGTATCGTGGTAGAATAGACCCCTAGAAGGAACACCGATGAAACCACCCGGTCCATAAGACCTCTTGGCCTCACTCTCTCCCCGCTCCTTAGTGCAGACCATCTCTATCTGTCGAGCAATGTAAACTACCTCATCAAAAGTAGCACCAGATACCCTCTCTCGAGTCATATGTAACAGCAACTGATATGTGAGGCCATCGATGAACCTCGTAATCCTCTCTCTGTCAGTGTGGACCAACCAAATTACGTGACGAGCCAACTCAGAAAACCTCATCTCGTACTACATCACTAAGATGCCATCCTGAGGTAACTACTCAAACTGTCTACGCAGCTAGTCTCTGCGAGATTGCGGCACAAACTTCTCCAAAAAGAGAGCAGAGAACTCCTGACATGTAAGTGGTTCTGCACCGACCAACCTGTGCCTCTCATAAGCCTCCCACCAACTGAATATAGACCCAATAAACTGAAAAGTAATCAACGAGATGTCACTGGTCTCCAAAATACCGGTTGTATGAAGAATGCACTGACATCTATCCAAGAAGCCTTAGGCATCCTCCGATTCTTCCCTACTGAAAGATAGAGGCCTGAGCTTCCCAAACCTCTCTAGTCTCTTCTACTCGTCTTCAGTCATAAGAGGAACCATATAGGCCTGCGCAGCTGCAACCAGCTGGGCTGGTAGTGCCCCCAGTGTCTAGAGTCTCTGCATCACCTGCTCTGTTGTACGGGCGGCGGGAGTCTGGGTACCTCCCCCAGCTTGAGAGGTGGATGCTACTACCGGAATAGAAAGCACCTAAGCAAGACTGGTGTACACGGTCAGAATCTGAGCTAAGGCCTCTTGAAGGCCTGGAATCACAATAGGCATAGCTAGTGCCTGAGTTGGCCCCACTAGATCGTTCGCAACTAGAACCTACTATGGAACTAGGGCGATTGGTGGGTCTAAAGGTGACACCCTAGCTGTTATACGAGTTGCACCTCTCCCACGGCTACGACCTCTACCGCAACCTCGGTCTCTCGAGACCCTAGCAGGTGGTACTAGTGGCTGTCCATGATGTCCGGTAGTAGACGTCTTCACCATCTGTGAAAGAGTATAATAAGATAAGTTTAGTTACCAGACTCAACAGATCCACACGACAAGATTACAAGCATGTGACGTTTTCCTAAGGGTTCGGCAGCCTCTCGAAGATAATTACAAACCTGCCTGTACCGATCCACAAGACTCTACTAGACCTGCTCATGACTCATGGGACCTATTTAACCTAGGTTGTGATACTAACTTGTCACGACCCAAATCCTAACTTGTCATAATGGCACCTATCGTGGTACTAGGCTATCCGACATTTCCAAGACTCAACAGAAAAATGAATAAAAATAGTTTTAAATTACTAGATTCTCATTAATGGGGTAAAATCCAAAACATAAATGCGGAAGTTTCAAAATAGTGATAAATGGATACTATGTGCAACAACAATGAAAGCAAATACAACCTCTCAGAGAAACAGTCACCCAGTCCTCGCAATAGCTCGAACCTCACTATTACTCATTCCCCGCAACCACTTATTCCTCACAGTCACTCAATACTAGCACTCGACAATTGCACTTAGTAGGTACCTACGCTTATTGGGGGTATATATAGACTACGGAGGGGCTCCTTCAGCCCAAGCATTATATCAAGCCAATAATGGAATAAAATTAATGAAACATACTGCGGCGTGCAGCCCAATCCCATAATTATCCTTATAATCAGGCATTCGGCCACTCATTCATCAATCTCTCCAGTCTCTCGGGCTCTTAGAAATAATGAAAAACAACCCAAAGAGAAATGATATGATGTATCAACAAGTAATAATAGAGACTGAAGGATGATATATAAACAAAACTAAGACTGAGTACAAACAATAATTAACAGGTAGTTTAACATGTATCATGGCCTCTATAGGTCCCGACAATACCGACATATAGCCTAAACATGATTTCTAACATGACTTGCAGTCAAAATTTGTATAACACGTGGAAAGCATATAACTAGTAACAAGTTATTTAACTTCACGGTTTCATAGAATGGACCAAGTCCCAATTCCTATGGTACATGCCCATACGCCCATCACCTAGCATGTGCACCTCCAAACCAATCATATAATTCATAATTCAGGGTTTCATACCCTCAGGACCAGATTTAGAATTGTTACTTACCTCAATCCTAGCAAAATGATACTCCAATATGCCTTTGCCTCTCAAATCGACCCCCAAATGTCCTGAATCTAACAACAAGTAGTACAATACAATCAATACGGGCCAAAGGAATCAATTTTATAAGAAATTACAAACTAATATCTTAAAATTCAAAATTGACTCAAACCCGGACTACGTCTCGAAATCCGACAAAAGTCACAAAACCAGAAAGCCCAATCAACCACGGGTTTAACCATACATAATTTACTCAAATACGATAAAAAAATTCCATTCAAAACCTCAAAAATCTAGTCCAATAACTCTTTCTTATTTTTCTCAATTTCCACCCCAAATCATAAATTTAATGGTAGATCAAAGGAATAATCATGGAATTAACCAGAACTAGATAGAAATCACCTATCCCAAACACCCACGTGAAAATCCCTCCAAAATCTCCTTCTACCGAGCTCCCAATTAAATTCTATTATATATACTTGAAACCCTCATTTTGAATCTTTTAAATCTACCTAGTGACACCTTCATCGCGAATGCGACCATCCCCTCGTGTTCGCGTAGGCCATTATGACTGCCCCATAAAACAAACCTTCCTGAATGCGACCTTATTCTCGTGAACGTGAAGCTTTACCTACCCCACTCTTCGTGAATGCGACCATAGCCCCGCGAACGCATAAAAAAAAGCAAGGAGTCCCCAGTTGCCTCCTCCCTTCTTCGCGAATGCGTCCCCCATCTCGCGTTCGTGATGCACTCTCAGTCTAAACCTTCACGTTCACATCCTCTTCTTCGCAAATGTGAAGAACAAATCATCCTCAGCCAACAAATTCCCATCGCGAATACTAGACCTCTTTCACGATCTCTTAAAAGGGAACCACTACTAGCAAAAACCAGATATATTCAGCCAACATACAAGTCAAAAAATGATCCGACAACAATCCGAATATCATCCGACGTCCTTGGCACCTCAACCAAAAATACCATCAAGTCCCAAATCATTATACAAACTTATTTGAATCCTATCATCACCTCAAACAACATCAAAAACAAGAATTGCACATGGATTCAAGTCTAATGAACTTTGAAATTTCCAAATTCTACAAATGTTGCTGAAACTTATCAAATCAATTTTGGTTGACCTCAAAATTTGCATACAAATCACAAATGAAACCGCGCACCTACTTCAACTTTCAGAATTCCAATTTGATCCCGATATCAAAAAGTCCACCTGTCATGCCCTAAAAATCGAGGAGCACAACCGGCGCTCAACCGAGTAAACCCGACTGAGCAAGCCTGTTAGGTTTCATTCTACCGTAACTAATTCATGAATAAATAGGAGATGGACTCCATTAATCACACTCAGTGAGTATTTCATTAACTACTTCCATTTCACTTCCATTACCATCTTAAATCATAATTATCAAAATATTACAAGTTTTATAAATCTTTGCCAAACATCATTACTTCTACTTTAATTCCAATACCCGACGCTACCCACAACCTGTCTACGGAGCCTCTAAACACAAATGAAGAGTAATGTAATATGGAAATGCCAGTAACAAGGCTCCAACCATACCTCAAATACAAAGTACATGATAAACAGATGAAACAGGACCCCAAACAAAGTGGGGCTCACCAAGTAAGTTGAAAGGATGATGCAGCACTAGGTGCGACAAACACTGCCTGCTATAGAAACACCTACATCTATTTAAAGACGTAGCACCCCCGACAAAAGGGACGTTAGTGCCATCGAATAGCACTAGTATGTATAACTAAACACCATCTAGTTAGAAAGAACTTTCATACAAGAATAAGAAATCACAGATATAACTCAAAACTTTAAACGATTACCACATTATCAAATAAAAGAATTATAAAACTTTCAAATCATTTTTCCATAGTTTTTAGTTTGGGGCATTTCACACTATTCATCATTTGTTCACAATGCCACCGCTATCTTGAGCGGAGTCCGATCTCGACCCGATCGGCTAGGTTGCTTCATTTGAGACATATACGTCAATCACAATCTCATTTTAACCTTTTTCGGAATTCATTCGCAATACCACCGTTATCTTGAGCGGAGTCCGATGTCAACCCGATTGGCTAGGTTTCCTTTCCAAGGCATTGTTCTCTTCTCATTAATCAATTCGTTTCACATATACCATTTCATAAGCACTTGGGGCCACAACTTATCACATCATTCTTGGCATTAAGCCGCATTTTTTACATTTTTTCCAATTTCAGTATTAGCTTTGCCATTTAGGACAGTAGGTGCACACAAGAGCAATTCAAATTGTAAGCATGGATAAGACTTCACATAGATGCCACAATATATTCAGCTTCAATATCGATTTAAGGTCTAAGCATTTCAATACATAATTCATATCCTTAACCCTTTCAATTTATCAAGATAGCACATTGATCATGTTGAGACACATTTTCACACATATAAGGTTACAACACCATCGCATGTAAAATAACAAGCAACGCAACAATTCAACTTTAATCTTACCATGTTCAAACAATCACCGAAGAAGCTCAATTTCTAGAAGTCGGGGTTTTAGCCATACATACCTTGTTTCATTATTCTTTAAGATACAACGACTTTCCAAAAATTCTAGCAATCCAAATCTACTTTGATACATAACAAATTGAACACAAATTAGGAAGGTATTCATGGTTTTAGCTCATTTGAGCATTTTGTCAAATACTAGTTGAGCATCTTGATTTCAAATCTCTTTCACAAGGTTTCCTTCTTTCCCCAACCCAATCTTTACTTATTTATATTCAACAATCTTCCCACAAACCTAATTTGTACATGCATGTACACATAATGATATTACACCCAAGAATCATACCTCAATATTCCCATCTTATACCCAAAACTCGAAATTAAAGTTAGTATAGAACCTTACCTCTTAGATGAAGAACTTGTGATTGGGTTCTTCGATTCTTAAAGATTGATGCAAGTTTGGATGATTTGAATGTTGGGTTCCTCCTTCTCTCTCTAGAATGCTCATGAAATCACCCCAAAATGAACCCCAAAGCCTATATATTAAAATGGTTTGGGTAATGAAATAGGAAGATTAACCCTCTGAATTCGGGTCTGCGGTCGCATAATGGACAACAGAATGGGTATGCTGGCCGCAAACGCGTCACAAAACTCGATGCCCACAGTTGGGCTACACTGGTCCAATTTTCGACCAGATTTGCGATCGCAGATCGGTTATACAGACCGCATAATGGTTTTTGCGATTGCATATCTAACACAGGATCGCATTTTTCCAGCGTTTGGTAATTTGATCATAACTTTGTGTAGTAATGTCGAAATGACGAACAGTTTGAAGCGTTAGAAATTATGAATTAAAGACCTTTCATTTGATAGATATATATATGGTCGTCCAAAGTGGGGACTTGTGCGAACTCATTTGGAATTTTAGCCTATTATGAAATTTTTGAATTTGCCTTACACTTAGGCCTTTACTTGGACCCCAAATTACTTACCATAAGACTTATACACATATTTACCAAATGCAATTGATGCCCATCATGTTAATAGCACATAAAATATTATAATCAGCCTATTGGCACCACGAAATCCTAATTTACTTAGCGAACTTTACCCACTCTCAGGGTGCTTGTTGAGTGCATAAAAGTGAGGTTAATTAAATCAAATCATATAGTTGGATAACTAGTCGAGACATTGAGATAATATTGCATTAAAGATCACGGGTAAACAACACATGTGTCACGCCCCAACCTCGAGAGGCGTGACCGGCGCTCAATCAAGGGAACCCGACTGAGCAAGCCTTACCGAACACTTTCTACCCCAAATCAATATGGATACGGGACCCATGCTTTTCATTAATTTAGACGAGAATACATGGTGCGTACTACATCATTGGTTCATTTCATATCACAAAGAGTTACCGTACATAAGATAGCTTCAAGGATTCTATTAGAGTTACAATTTATGGAAATCACCGATTTGGGATTACAATAGATGGTGGACTCCCTGAACACCCGTACATAACCCACACTAGTGTCTGTGGAGCCTCTAAGGATACAAAAAATAAGCATAACTATGCCGGCAACAAGGCCCCGTCTATACCTCAAAAGTGGAAATCTGTAATAACTAAAGATACACCATATAGCCCCATGAAAGGAGAAGGGGCTCACCGAGACATCGAGTAGAAAAATGATCCGCTACACACGATCAACACTATCCGCTATGGAGCCACCTACAATCATAACACGAATGTAGCGCCCCCGACAAAAGGTACGTCAGTACATTTGAATTGTACCAGTATGTATAACTAAACACCATTTTATTTGAAAGAACTATCAAACAGGTACAAGTAAATAACATGGGTATATCAAATATATAATTCATATAACCTTTCATAAAATTCCCAAAACATAGATTAGGGCATTTCCGTCACATGTTTACCACTGTTCTCAATACCACCGCTATCTTGAGCGGAGTCCGGTCACGACCCGATCGGCTAAGTCGCCTTGCCTAGGAATTACTCATTTCTCATTAGTCAACACCTTTGAATCTTTATTTCACACATATCGTATCAATCCCTTGGCGCTCCTGGCCACCATTATCACATTGTTTTTTTTTCCTTCTTCAATATTCATTTTACAAGTTGTGATCATAGACACATATACCATAATAATTCCAATTACAATTACAGGTAAGTGAGCACATAGCTAGCATGAATAATTGCAAATCAATTAATGCATAATAACAGTCAATACACTACCCAATTCAACCCTTATCATACTTTTATAAAGGCCAACGATGCTCAATTTAACAAAAAAAGGGTTTTAGCCATACATACTTCAATAAATCTTTCCTTACTCTTTTACAAATTTACGGAACTCTCAGCACTTCGATCTATTGAGTAAGAATTTCAAGTTAAATCGAGAATTAGAGATGAGATTGGGACTCTAGCTTGGTTCAAGCATGTTGACAAACCCTAGAGGTGCAATGTGATCTTAGGCCCCTTTTTGAGAGCAATTTATATCATTTTGTACCCCTCTTTAAATCACCACCTTCCACTATTCTAAGGGTTGATATGCATGTAAGGAATCCATTGTTATACCCATGAATCACCTCACTAGTGACCCCCTTATATCTGAGAATAAAAAAATAAGGGTTGGGGTGATGAAGTCTTACCTCTTGAGATGAAGGTCTAAGGGTCTTCACTTGATTTTCTTCAAGGATTTAGCCATATCTTATGGAGTAATTTGATGGGTAGACTTTCCCCTCTCTAAAAACCCTCTCTCTCCCTCTAGAAATTCTTAGAAGACTGCTTAAAATGAGCTATAACACCGGATATATCGATAGGGAGGCCGGGTTAAAAATTAGAAAATTGGAGCCCCGAGTCAAATAAGCGATCGCATTTGCGATCGCAGAGTAAACATGCGGTCCGCATAATGGACCACAAAATGCTCCACAAAAACTGGACACTCTGGCCGGGTCTGCGGCAGAAATGCGGTCCGTATTTGCGTTCTACGGTCGCAAAGTGCACCGTAGAACTGAACCTCGCAAAATTCAATGGAAAGTATGCGATGACTATGCGGTCCGCATTTTGATTATGCGACCGCATTTTCGACCGCATAGCTGACTTCAATTTTAACTAACATTTTGACTAACTCCGCGGCAGATATGCGGTTCGCAAACTTGTTTTGTGGCCGCATTCTTGACCGCATTTCTTCCACTTTTCTGGAAACTTATTCTTGACCTTTTAATGCATTATTCATTCCAAAAAGGTCCGCGCCTATTTATGAATTGCTAACACACGCTCGTAACTTGGCACCACAGGATCCAGGTTTTTGAGTAGGGATTTCACGGGGCCTTAAAACATGATGTAAGAAAAATGAAAAGAAAGTGAGAGAGCCTTATGGAAGTAACCTTTACATTGTAACCACTAGGAATGGTGGTAATATAAAACGATTACGAGAAGCTACATTTTTGGAACAAGATCTCTGAATGTAGTCATGTGATGTATAGCTCCAGAATTCAAAAAAATCCAATTACGTTTAGCAACTCTACTTCATAAGGAAGCACTACAACACGATTCTACACAACCAACTATTACCAGCCAAACTGGGAGACGCTATAAGACTTGACTAAGAGAGAAGCTTTGGAATATGAATGTGTTACTAGGTGTATTGCTCCTTGGTCATCCCAAAACCAAAAGGCGAGAGTTAGACTGAGAAGAAAATAATTGGACTAGCACATGTGTAGATAATCCACTATCAAAAGGAGATCATTCAATCTCAGCAATTGCGGCATGCTATCAACCTTTCATGAACTCGAAGTGAGGTGGAAACCCAATGAGATAGTATAAAATAATCATGGTAGGTTTGCAGATGTTCATAATGAGTTCTCCATGGATTTTGACTTTAGAAGTACCCTGATGCTAATGAAAGACAGAAAATAGGAGAAACATACGCTATGCTACGATAACCTCCAAACGTGCGCTAGGTCTTGATTGAGAGCCTAGTAAGGGTCCTTACGAGAAAGGAAGTGCTACAATGACACATAGAAGTATATATTCTCTCATGGTTATCGAACAAGTGTTGGAAACTAGCACAATGAATTCACTAACTTAGGAACACAATTAACACATGTTGTGGAGGTGTAAAGAGGAAATAAACATTTGTTATGAGCTGGATATGCTTCTGCTATATTAACTCCCAAACTGCAATACAATACCACGTCACGAGCAACCACCGTACTAGGAACAAAGTGAGCTACTTACTACGGGATGTCCCAAGTGGACACGAAAGTTATAGCAAGATGGAGACACAAGTTCTTCCTATGGCAGGGATGTGAGGATCTCAATTTTTATCAGAGAGACTCTATGCACATGGTGACCATTTCAATGCACTCATGTGATAGCTGTTAAGTTATGCTCTTACGTTACTAGTCATTGAGAAGCTTTCATGATGATACTCACAAGAGAGTAAACCGATTGTTCAAACCATATATGCCATGTACACAAGTGAGTAAAAGAGTGACTCCAGAAGGATCATAACATTGGGATGCCTTACATGGAACTTGACACTACATAAGTAAACTTTACGACAGTGCATGCATAGGCACAAGTGGGCAGATGTCGTCCATTTAAATAAAATATTCTGTAAGAAATTTATCGGATATAGTCCTGTATTAAAAATTTAGTAAAGAAAGTGGAAAGTATTAATCCTAGAGTTATAACTCATTCAAGGACATATTTATAGAACTTACTTCCATAAGAGGATGTAAATAAGAGAATTTGTGATAGAGTGAATTCACGAATAATACATCTCCTTCAAATAGTAGGGTCACACAAGATTTATGACTCACAACTTATTAAGACCATGTTTACGCGGACTCTTTAATATGGATGTAAATATACAACAAGTAGAAATTTTGTGTTGTTCATATTGATGTACTAAGGAGTGACTTACCTAGTGACTTTAGGTTGACAGGGCAATAGCTTAATAAATACCCCTCGACTCCACATCCCTAACGTACGTAGGTAACATACTGATATACTACTTTATCCGGTGGTGCAGAGACATTAGTTGGAGTAAGGGTACTCCCCTTAACAAAAATTTCTACCAATGCCTCCATGGCTCGATGCATTCATCTAACAAACTCTTGGCAACCTCCCTTAGATTCAACGGTGGGGTTATTCCCTCCTTACTGCTTCCAAAATCATGAATTACTCATCATGAGATTAAGATATAGAATGGAAATTAGCTCCCTATCTTGAGCTTTACTGCACGATCTGGAGTATCAAAGAAGGGTGAAATTCCTAAATGTCCGAATAGCCTCGAACTTATAGATATGGTCGACTACACACCGATAAAAAGGACTGTACTAGACACGGCTCCGAGACATCCTAGGATACTTTGAAACCTTAGGCTCTAATCCCAAGTTTTTCACGCCGCAAAAACCGAGGAGCAAAACCGGTGCTAAACCAAGTAAACCCATCTGAGCAAGCCTATTAGGTTTCATTCTACCCAACCTAATTCATGAATAAATAGGATATGGACTCCATTAATCAAACTTAGTAAGTAATTCATTAACAACTTCCATTTTATTTCCATTAGCAACATAAATCATGATTATCAAAATATTACAAGTTTTATAAATCTTTGCAAAATATCATTATTTCTACTTTAATTCCAATACTCAACACTACCCACAACCTGTCTACGTAGCCTCTAAACACAACTGAAGAGTAATGTAATATGGAAATGCTGGTAATAAGGCTCCAACCATATCTCAAATATAAAGTACATGATAAACAGATAAAACAGGACCCCGAAACAAATTGGGGCTTACCAAGTAAGTTGAAAGGATAATGCGACACTAGGTGCGACCAAAACTGCCTCCTATATAAACACCTATATCCATTTAAAGACGTAGCACCCCCGACAAAAGGGACGTTAGTGCCATCGAATAGCAATAATATGTATAACTAAACATCATCGAGTTAGAAAGAACTTTCATACAAGAATAAGAAATCACAAGTGTAACTCAAAACTTTAAATGATTACCATATTATCAAACTAAAGAATCATACAACTTTCACATCATTTTTCCATAGCTTTTAGTTTGGGGCATTTCACACTATTTATCATTTGTTCACAATACCACCTCTATCTTGAGCGGAGTCCGATCTCGACTCGATCGGCTAGGTTGCCTCATTTGAGACATATACTTCAATCACAATCTCATTTTCCCCTTCTTTTGGAATTCATTCACAATACCACCGCTATCTTGAGCGGAGTCTGATCTCGACCCGATCGGCTAGGCTGCCTTTCCAAGGCATTGTTCCCTTCTCATTAATCAATTCAATTCACATATACCATTTCATAGGCACTTGGGGCCACAACTTATTACATCATTCTTGGCACTAGGCCGCATTTTTTACATCATTCCCAATATCAATATTAGCTTTGCCATTTAGGACCGTAGGTGCATACAAGAGCTATTTAAATTGTAAGCATGGATAAGACTTCACATAGATTGCACAATATATTCAGCTTCAAACTCGATTTAAGGTCTAAGCTTTTCAATACATAATTCATACCCTTTCCCATTTCAAGTTATCAAGGTAGCACGTTGATCATGTTGAGATACATTTTTCATACATATAAGGTTACAACACCATCTTATGTAAAATAACAAGCAATGCAACAATTCAACTTTAATCTTACCATGTTCACACAATCATCGACGAAGCTCAATTTCTAAAAGACGGAGTTTTAGCCATACATACCTTGTTTAAGATTTTCTTAAGTTACTACGATGTTACGAAAATTCTAGAAATCCCAATCTACTTTTAGATATAACAAAATTGAACAAAAATTAGGAAGGTATTCATGTTTCTAGCTCATTTGTGCATTTTATCAAATACTAGTTGAGCATCTTGATTTCAAATCTCTTTCACAAGGTTTCCTATATTCCCTAACCCAATCTTTACTTATTTATGTTCAACAATATTCCCACAAACCTAATTTGTACATGCATGTATACAAAATAATATTAGACCCAAGAATCATACCTCAATAATCCCATCTTATACCCAAAACTCGAAATTAAAGTCAAATATATAGAACCTTACCTCTTAGATAAAGAACTTGTGATTGGGTTCTTTGATTCTTGAAGATTGATGCAAATTTGGATGATTTGAATGTAGGGTTCCTCCTTTTCCCTCTAAAATACTCTCACCTCTCTCTAGAATGCTCATGAAATCACCCCAAAATGAACTCCAAAGGCTATATATTAAAATGGGATCGGGTCATAAAAATAGGAAGATTAACCCTTCGAATTCGGGTCAACGGTTCCATAATGGACCGCAGAATGGGTATGCTGGCCGCAAACACATCACAAAACTCGGTGCCCAAAACTGGGCTACACCGATCCAATTTTCGACCAGATTTGTTATTGCAGATTGGTTATGCGGACCGCATAATGATTTTTACGATCGCATATCTCACACAGGATCACATTTTTCCAGCATTTGGTAATTTGATCATAATTTTGTGTAGGAATGTCCAAATGACGAACAGTTTGAAGCATTGAAAACTAGACTCGAAGTCCTTTCATTTGATAGGTTGCTCATTACATAATATATATATATATATATATATATATATATATATATATATATATATATATATATATATGGTCGTCCAAAGTAGGGACTTGTGTGAACTCATTTGGAATTTTAGCCTATTATGAAATTTTATAATTTGCCTTAGACTTAGGCCTTTCCTTGGATCTCAAATTACTTACCATAAGACTTAGACACATATTTACCAAATTCAATTGATGCCCATCATGTTAATATCGCATAAAATATTATAATCAGCCTGCTTGGCACCACGAAATCCTAATTTACTTAGCGAAATTTTTTTGGGGCCTTACACCACCCCAGCCAAACTTTCCCGAATTTGCCATTTCAAGCCTAATTCCACAGCGGGTCTCAAAATCACAATCCAGACACGCTCCTAAGTCTAGAATCATCGAACGGAGCTAAGGGAACTATCAAAACTTATATCCGAGGTCCTTTATATATAAGTCAACATTTGGTCAACTTTTCCAACTTAAGCTTTCAATTATATGACTAAGTATCTCAATTCATTCTGAAACCCTGCCGGACCCAAATCAACTAACTCGGTAAGTCAAATAACAACTCAAAAGCACACAAGGAGCATAAAATAGGGGAACAAGGCTATAATTCTCAAAACAACCGGCCGGATCGTTACAGTGTTGGATATTTTTTAGCTAACATAGCAGGTTAAGTTAGGTTCCATTACGGCTACGTGGATTTTGGGTCGTAACAATTACTCTCTCTAATTGAATTTGTGTGTCTTTCTTTCTTTTGCAGTCTGTTTAAAAAAAAATGCCAGTTTCGATATTTAGTAATTGTTTTGCTCAAACTTTTCATACGACATATTTAATACCATAAGATTTAAGGATATTTTGGTACTCCCATTCATTTCATATCCTTAATCTTACTGAATTTTAGAAGTCAAATCATTTTACGGACCTTGTGAAATGAAAAACTACGGAGCCGCTTTCTCAATCAACTAACCGAACTCTTAAAGACAAGGAAACAGATTGATTCACAAAGCTGTTAATCTATTCCACATGTTAGAAAGAAAAGAACTCAAATAAAAATACTTAATAGTATGGAGATACATTTAAGACCACAAAATTTAAATATTTTTCTTATTTTCTTCAATTTTTAGTCAAACTAAGACACAAAAATTGAAACAAACTGTATAGTTGTATTTGTGAAATTGACACTCTCATTAAAAGTAAGGACATTTTCGCCAATAAACTAACTGCTTCAGTGCCCACCACATTCTTAGCTAGCGTTTGGATATACATTTGGTTGAAACTTGAAAAATGAATTTTTGAAGATGAGATGAAAAATAGTTTTTGAAAGTTGAAATTGTGTTTGAACATGCATTTTATTTGAAAAAAATTTAAAATTTTGCGAGTAAAAACTTCAAAAACTACTCTAGAGTTGTTTCTTGCAGTTGAAGATTTTACAAAATCTACAAAAAAAAATAAATTAAAATCTATAAACAAACAGATATTTAAAATTAAAATTTGATAAAGAACTCCCAAATTTTATGGCCGGACGGGATCTTCCGGTGAACGTATTGCTCCAATATTCCCTTCGCCGCTGCAGTAGAAAGTTGAACCTCACTTTCTTGACTGCTTTGTTTAATTTCTTTCCTCCTTTTGTTTGACAAAAAATCTTTATGCTATCTAGCAATAATATGTGGAGTAAATTTTTGTTTTAACAGAAAATCTGTTTGAAAATGCAAAGTAAAATCGAAGAGGCAATGGGTGGGCATCTTTATCTTTCTAACTTCCATTGTCTTCCTCTGCCGACGTGAAAACTCGGGCACTCATCCCTTTAAAGGTACTAAATCTGGTTCCTATAAATAGGTCTGCTTCCAAGCTAAGTTTAGGAACATTTTGGCAGACCGTAGTTGAAGGAACATCAAATAAAAAGAAAACAATATAATGTTAAATAGTAAAGAAAAAGCTCAATGTAGTAGAGCGCCTGATGTTTAAGTGGATTTTGTTTTATTTAAAGGTAAGACGTTAATGCTGATGGTCTTGAAAACATCATGTTTAATCCATGTCTTGTGGGATGAATATTTGCTCACATTTCAAACTTAAGCATATGTCCAAGCCGTATGCTTTATTTTCTTTTTCTGGTAAGAAATGACCTGTAAATAGCTACCATGTTGCATGCATACTCATTTAGTTCTCTCTTGGACTGATATATTGAAAAGTTATTATACTGCATGACTATTATTCGACACTTGTAACTTCCATGGTACGTGCATTGACCGTCTTATTAGCCAAAGGTATTTATTTAGAAGATCTCAATTTGTGTACTTATGAAAAATAGTAAAACTAGATGATCATCTCAAGCAAATCTTAAAAGATGAATTGATTAATACTTAAGCTAATTGATAGCAAGTGCACTTTACTTATATAATACTTGAATTGGTTTGACGATGTGTATATGTGTGTGTGTTAATTATTTTAGCATATGATAAACTAAAATGTAATTTGGAACCAAGTTATATCTTTTTACAAACCAAGCTAGGTAAATAATCCGAAAGGAACTAGATTAAGAAACTTCTGGTGTTACCTATAAATATTATCCAGCTATCTCCCTCATACCTATGAAATAACGTTCTAGCTTGGAAGATTAGAACCATCACAAGCTAAGGAAAGGGTGACAACATATAGACATAAGAACATATAATTTACAGTCCAATTTTATCGGTGCAGTAATGATGCATATTGACTCATCTTGCTACAAATACTTTAAAGATGATTAGAGAACCAAAACAGAAGTATTGAAAACTGAGAAATATAATGTTTGTAAAGATTTTGGACCACTCCACCTATTACCTTTAGGTTTTCGATTAAGTATTCAGATCACTTCACAAGTAAAGCAGAATATAATACTTAATTAGGGTGAGTTCCTATATACAAAAAATGGCTATACAAGAGTTGACTAGATAGGTGGTTTTGCATTTATGTTCATGTAGGAGAGAAACAAAAAGCTAAAAGGTACTAATTATAAACACTTGTTGGTTACATTCTATACAGGTAATTCGGGTAAAGGCTGAGGCACCATGCAACTTGAAATTCTGTGGACAATCTGTGTCATGTTTGGTCTTGCTTCAGAATTTTCGAACAAAGCTGAGTTAGCCACATCAACCAAAACCCTTAGCTGTTGTATATCTATAGTATCATTGAGTTCTGGATCCACCATGCCAATTAGCACCTCTAAATCCTCAGTTTTCCTGCATTCCTCTGTATATTCGGCAAGTGTCGTTGAGCCCTGCACCGACTTGAGCCCTGTAATGAGCTCGAGAAGTAACACCCCAAAGCTATAAACATCACTTCTTGGTGACACTAGCCCCGTGTTAAGGTAATAGGTGTCAACATAACCAAGTGAACCCTTTACTTTAGTAGGAGTGGTTGCGCTTACAGCATCATTGCCTAACTTGCATAGCCCGAAATCTGCAAGCTTGGCATGATCGTCGTCGATTAACAGTATGTTTGATGATTTGACATCTCTGTGTATGACAGGAGGGTCAGCTACCGAGTGGAGATAATCGAGAGCACGAGCAACGTCTAATGCAATGTTTACACGATTAGTCCATGATAGAGCACCAGAGGATTGGCCATGGTATGTGTGCATCCTCTCAAAGAGGCTTTTGTTGGGAACATACTCCAAAAGTAGTAATTGTTCTCCTGCTTTAATATATAAATGGAGCTGAATTTGAATCAGATATATAGCACGACATATACATTATGATATAAGAATGTAACATAATTTGGATTTTGGACAAAATGAAGACGCCAGCAAAAAGGATCGTGATGGGTTTTTATTGTTAGTTCGCCAACAAATATTCTTTTCTCTTCTTCAATATAGAGCCAATACAAGCCCTTTTTCATGTTGACCACTGTTTGAATCAAAAGTTGAACAATACTTTTCGAACAAATCGAACAATATAGTTGAAGAGGTAAATCATAGTCAATCATAATTAATGTCGGATCGAAAGACAGAACAGAAAAATAGAAGATCAAATAGGGATAGTATGGGGGGAAAACTTTTATTGATCTTTGAACTTTGTCCTGCCTCCCCATGAGGAGGTTCAGGAAATTACAATTCAATTCTTTTCCCTAGGCAGGGTTGAAGGTCTCAGATCTTTTTTTCCCTTAACTTAAGCTTCTTTCCCTATTTATGGAGCTCTCTTGTCTATCATGCTTTCTGAGGTCATGGGTTGTCAGTTCTAGCCCCCTTTTTTCCTCCCCCTTTTCATTTGGGATTCGCATTCAATTTATAGCTAAGGATATCTCATTTGCCGCATCTCGGCTCGGTCGGATCGGGGGGATGGTTTCCCCTCTTGGAGGAATACTGGACGTGATGCTTATTCCCTAGCTAATATCAATCGGACAAGGTCGGGTCCTTTAGTCACTCATATGGAGCAATTGGGACGGGGTTGTGGCCGTCGTGACTGAGCGGTCAGATTTTGACCAATACAATTAGTCCTTTCGTCTGTCGAGGTCGCGGCCTGCCGACCTCGACGGGCGGATCATGTTTGCGATGCCATCACATTGAGTCCGATATACACTACCCCTTAAGTGTATCATGAGTCCTTAGAACGACCTAGGGGAGGGGAATCTCTCTGATACCCTTGTACCTGTTACAACGATATCGAAGTCGCCATGTCGGTTGATAAACGGAGCGTCATTTCGTGCAATCAGTCACAATGACACGTAGCCAAGAAACCGAATCGTTTTGCACCTGGTTAGACCCTAATGGTGACTGTTGGTTTTCGCGCTCAGAACTTGTGCCATGTAAATTGGGGAGCTCCATCATTTGCCTCAAAATTTTTTGCTTGTCTTTTCGGATATTTTCAAGATATCTCCCTCCGAGTTGATCTGAGCCTTCCCTTTATTTTTCTTTACTCAGCATTCCTCCATCCCTTCTGTCCTTCCAACATTGCTTCCTCCTTCCTTTCTAGATTAGCGATGACGAGTGCTTCTTCTAGAGATAATCTTCAGGTTGCCTTGCCGGCGATTGAGGATCACGCTCCGATAGAAGGGGATTCTGACCCGATGGAGAGCGAAGAGGTTCCATTGGTTCCGCCCTAGGAGAGCAGTGGAAGACTTCAGCGCTGATGGGGGCGTGGAGCAGTTAGACATTAGACCACTCATGCGATGGGGCATCCCCAATTATATCGAGATGGTATCGGCCTCCCAGGATGAAACAGTTCAGATAGACCGCCCTGGGTTTTGTTCATGCTATGCCTATCCCTTTCATGTGGGGTACACACTTCTGCTTCCAATGTTGGTGGTTGACTTCTGTCACTACTATGAAGTGTGCCCTGCTCAAATATACCCTTATTTATACAAACTTATCCTCATGTTCATCAAATACGTGGAGTTGGCCGGTCGTGAGGTCACTCTGAGACTCGTGCTCACTCTATTTGCTCCTCAAAGGATTTTTGGTACTATAATTCACGCGCGCCCTCGCGAGTCGAGGGGTTTGGTGGTTAAGATGGATGATTGGAGTAACTGTCGTTTCTTCGATAATTTCTTCTATGTGCGGACTGAGCATCTCGTGGTGGACTCGTCCGTGTTTCCTGCAGTGTGGAACTTTGCTCGTAAGTCTCTGCCTTCGACTATCATAATCTGTTTCGGTTTCCCTCTCTACATCAGGTGTTGCATACTCTGACCTTCTTTCGTCGTTTTGCAGCCGACAAGGCACTGCCACCTCCCCTAGAAGAGATTCGGGAATGGGTCAAGGCCATCCTTCCCCATACAGCGGGCGTTCGTACGTGGGCGACGTTCCATTTGAGATTTGGACGCAGGCCCCTCACAGGTGCGATACCTTTCTTAACTTCTGTGATTGTCCTTTTGCATTGAACTTACTTTCCGAGCCGTATTTTCTATGGTCAGGGAGGGTTCGCCGAGTCAGGGCCCCATAATTAGCATTTCGTCGACCAGCTGCATCTGCTCGCATTAGCGCGGTACCTATGGTTTGCCCTCGGTCGAGAGAGGCGTCAGTGGAATCGGTGGTTATAACTACTCCTACCATGGTCGTGCCTCGGGACGAGGGGGCGAACAACACTGCTTGTCCTCGAGCTGACTCGTCATCGACTGGGGAAGAGAAAGTGGAGTCAAAGAGGCGAATAGTAGGTTTTGAGATGGGTTCCCCCACCGGGATTAACTTGGATTCTTCCCCGGCGAACCTGGAGGAAGGCATTGTCTCATCGTCCACCATAGCAGGAGAACGAATAGTCGGGGTCAGGAGCACTCCGTCGCTACTACGGATGCTGTAGAACTCTTTGTTGAAGCAGAGGGTCAGCCTCTCATTGCCGCTATCACGACCTTGAATGCACCACTTCTATCTTTGGCAGGTCATGCCACACATTCGGCGGTGGAGAGGGGGGAAAAATGTAATGGTTGACGACTATGAGTCTGAGTCTGACATAGACCCTGATGACATTCGGATGTTCGAGGAGGGTATCACCCGCACTGTGGTCAACGCGGGGTGATCGGCCCGCATCGTCGAGGGCTCTGCTGATATGAACTTGTTGACTCAAGGGAGTAGTTTGGTACCACAGTTCAGCCTACTATGCTCTGAGGCTGAGAATGAGTCCCTAAGGAACGTTACAGACGTCGAGGTGATGGACGAGGTAGCCGTGATGGGCTTGCGGGTATGTTATACCGGAACTTAATTTATATATATTTTTTATTGTGGAGCGGATACAGGCCCGACCATTTTTCTTGTTTGGCAAACGTACATGCTGGAGATTGGGAATATTCGTAGGGCAATGTTCGGTCGAGGATCTTTTTGAAGATGTAGGGCAAATACCGTTGTTATCGTGATAGATGTCACGAGTTGCATAGGCATTTGAGAAATGATCCCTGTAATCGGAGGTTGGGGGAGGAGTTGGAGAGGAAAGATCGTGAACTGGTTGAAGTGCTTCGCAGAAAGAGTGCGCTCGAGGAGCAAGTCCACCTTAAAGATGAGGAGCTCGAGGTAGGAAGAGGGGTCGCCGCAGAATGTGAACATCAGCAGGGTAAGTTGCGAGCCCTTCAGTTGGAGATAGAGCAGAGCCAAGTCAGGGCTGCAGAGGTGGACGCTGAGAGGAGGGCGAAGCTGGGCGCACTCGAGGTTAAGGTCTCCGATTTGCAGTGCGGGGATAGGAATGATTCAACGCGGGCAGCGGCCTTTGAGGCAGCGGTTCGTGTCCACGGGTCTAAGCGGGAAAAGGAGAGAACTACTGACATTCTTAAGGAGGCGAGGCTCGAGGAGCAAATTGGTGAGATATATCAGGAGGACCAGGATATATCAGACCGGGTAGCGGCCTTGGTGCAGGAAAATCGGCAGTTGAAGGCTTTGGTCAAGACATCCCGCACTACTGTTTCCCACAAGGCTCACGAAATCTGGGTTTACGCTCAGCGTGATATTTTCAAGAGCTTATTGGAGGCAGGCACCGTACCTCAGGCGGCTTATAAGGATGTATGCCAGAAAGCTCGTGAGGCTCGGGCTAGATGTGGGTATGATGTGGCTACGCCTGAAGCCGATGACGGGGCAAATGGCGATGATGAGGGCTCTCGTAGAGGTGGTGACGATGATGTTGATGCCGAGTGAAGAAAAATTGTAATTTTATTTTA
This sequence comes from Nicotiana glauca, assembly GCA_026770625.1. Lineage (NCBI taxonomy): Eukaryota > Viridiplantae > Streptophyta > Magnoliopsida > Solanales > Solanaceae > Nicotiana > Nicotiana glauca. Next base: position 193,193 of record MU759425.1, on the reverse strand, counting down.
TTTTTACTTCGTTCGTTGGTTTATCTGTTTCTTGTTGTTGCTTTCTTTTTTCTCCCTTTCCCTCTTTCTCTTTGGTTGACTGGCCAGGGCCAGATGTAAGTGATAATAGCCCGCATCTCCGACTTTATGGATAAAGCATTCTTTCTTGTTATTCGACTTGTGTTTTAGTTCTCTATAGGTTTGCGACTTGGTTGCGTGGGGTGCCACCCATTTTAGTTCGAGCGAGGTCGAACCGTTGTGTCTTACTGGCGAAGGCGCTCGGCTTAAGCCTTAGTTTGGACGAGATCGGCCAATGATTCTGTGATGGTGAAGGCACTTAGTCTGAATCCCAATCCGAGCGAGGTCGAACTATAATATGTCGATGGCAAAGGCACTTAGGCCGAGTCCCAGTTCGAGCGAGGTCGAACTGTAATATGGCTATGGCGAAGGCACTTAGCCTAAGTCCTAGTTTGAGCGAGGTCGAACTGAAATATGTCGATGGTGAAGGTACTTAGCCCGAGTTCCAGTTCGAGCGAGGTCGAACCGAAATATATTGATGGTGAAGGCACTTAACCTGAGTTCCATTTTCAGCGAGGTCGAACAGTAATATGTCGATGGTGAAAGCACTTAGCCTGAGTTCCAGTTCGAGCAAGGTCGAACTGTAATACATTGATGCGAAGGCACTTAGCCTTAGTCCTAGTTCGAGCGAGGTCGAAGAGTAATATGGTGATAGCGAAGGCACATAGCCTGAGTCCCAATTCGAGCGAGGTCGAACCGAAATATGTCTATGGCGAAGGCACTTAGCCTGAGTTCCAATTTGAGCGAGGTCAAACTGTAATATGTCGATTGTGAAGGCACTTAGCCTGAGTTCCAGTTCGATCGAGGTCGAACTGTAATATATTGATGGCGAAGTCACTTAACCTTAGTCCCAATTCGAGTGAGGTCGTAATGTAATACGGCGATGGCGAAGGCACTTAGCTTGAGTCCCAGTTCGAGTGAGGTCGAACTGCAATATGTTGATGGCGAAGGCACTTAGCCTGAGTCCTAGTTCGAGCGAGGTCGAACTGTAATATGTCAATGGCGATGGAACTTAGCCTGTGTTCAAGTTCGAACGAGGTCAAACTATAATATATTGATGATGAAGGCACTTAGCCTTAGTCCCAGTTCGAGCAAGGTTGAACTGTAATATGGCGATGGCAAAGGCACTGAGCCTGAGTCCCAGTTCGACTGAGGTCGAACTTTAATATGAGGATGGAAAAGGCACTCTGTCTGAGTCCCAATTTGAGCGAGGTCAAACTGTAATATGGCGATGGCAAAGGCACTTATCTTGTTTCCCAGTTCGAGCGAGGTCAAACTGTAATATGTCGATGGCGAAGGCACTTAGCCTGCGTTCCAGTTCGAGCGAGGTCGAACTGTAATATGGCGATGGCGAAGGCACTTAGCCTGCGTCCCAGTTCGAGCGAGGTCGAACTGTAATATGTCGGTGGCAAAGGCACTTAGCCTGAGTCCTACTTCGAGCGAGGTCGAACTGTAATATGGTGATTGTCTATTTTGACCGCAGAATCTTCGCACCGGTTTCTGTCCTGATATTGTAGGAACCATGAGGTGGGGGCTATTGGGAGCTTCTCTACTGACTCTGGTTTGAGTCGAGTTATCTTCTTGATGCTTCTTCTGTTTTGATCAAAGAAGAACTAAGTGTTTTCACTAGTAAATCCCCATGGACGGCGCTAAATTGTTTGATTCAAAAGTTGAACAATACTTTTCGAGCAAATTAATCAATATAGTTGAAGAAGTAAATCATAGTTAATCATAATTAATACCGCATCGAAAGACAGAACAAAAAAATAGAAGATCAAATAGGGATAGTATTGGGGGAAAACTTTTATTGATCTTTGAACTTTGTCCCGCCTCCCCATGAGGATGTTCGGAAAATTACAATTCAATTCTTTCCCCCAGATAGGGTTGAAGGCCTCAGATCTTTTTCCCCCTTACCTTAAGCTTCTTTCCTTTTTATGGAGCTCTCTTGTCTCTCATGCTTTCTGAGGTCATGGGTTGCCAGTTCTGGTCCCCTTTTTTCCTCCCCCTTTTTCATTTGGGATTCGCATTCTATTTATAGTTGAGGATATCTCATTTGTTGCATCTCGGCTCGGTCATATCGGGGAGACAGTTTCCCCTCTAGGAGGGATACTGGTTGTGATGCTTATTCCCTAGCCAATATCAATCGGACGAGGTCGGGTCCTTTAGTCATGTATATAGAGCAATTGGGATGGGGTCGTGGCCGTCGTGACTGAGCGGTCAGATTTTGACCAATACAACCACAATTCTCTTTGATGCTTTTCTTTTGGGATTTTTCTTGGTGAATATGTAACATTACATTTGGCTTATTGTATAAGAGAAGAAGATAAGTGGGACAATAGGAAGATGACAGCAAAAGGATCTTGATTGGTTTTTCTTAGTTCACCAACAAGTGCACTTGTCTCTTCTTCAATCAAAAAAAAAAAAAAAT
>MU759425.1:146576-189687 GCA_026770625.1 Nicotiana glauca | reverse complement strand
AGATAAGTGGGACAATAGGAAGATGACAGCAAAAGGATCTTGATTGGTTTTTCTTAGTTCACCAACAAGTGCACTTGTCTCTTCTTCAATCAAAAAAAAAAAAAATTCACTTATTTGATCCATAAAATAAATCAGGCCACACATGACGGGAGCATTGAAAACCTAATTAAGTAAATAAAATGTGTGCTCTTTATAATAGTTTAAGCTTTCAAATGAGATGGTCACATGCTTCAACATCTTCCTTTTGTAGGCATGGATAATTCTATTGGAAAAATTTACAGAATGTCCTAAACATTGTGAAATGTAAAAGCCTCATGCCAGCAATAATAATGTTAAAATTTATCATCCACAAAAATAATCCAAAGAGGGTTTATCATTTTAGCCATTTTACTGTGAAGTGTGGAGGGGGACTGTATTGGATAATAGAAAACAGCTGAAAACATTGTGAAGAATACTCCATACATGTTTCTTAATGCTCAAACCAAAGAATAAGGATAATACGAATTACCATATCCAGAAAAACAGACCAAAGGAGAGTTTTAATTTCATCTCATGATTTGATATTTCTTTCTTGACTTTGATTTCAGCCAACGATTAAATCTTCTTTATCTTCACTATAATATGATTACATCTAGAAAACTTGTGAAATTTACGAGATTAAAGTTGATTACCTTTATCCAAGCAAAATCCCATTAACCCTACCAAGTTTGGATGTGATATTCTAAGCAAGACGGAGACTTCATCCAAGAACATCTTTGTTTTGCCACCTCTTTCCTCCATGACACGCTTCACTGCACCTAATCTTCCATCTTCAAGCTCAGCAAGATAAACATATGAAGTTGCTCCAACGCCAATCCGAATCTTGAAATCTTTGGTTGCCATCTTCAACTCTTCTAGTGGATAAGTTCTTATAGTAGCATTAGAATCAATACTCATCTCTCTCGACTTTTCATCAACTTGATTTTCTTCATCTGGTTTTGTTTTTGAAAGCGGCTTATTGCCTTTAGAATCTAGATAAGTAGCTAACTTCTTTAATAGAATTGTGAGAATGATAATAAGAACTATTGCACCAGCAATCCAATAGCTTTTTGTATTGGATTTGGAGAATCCATGGAACCCCATGTTGGGATCGGATTCGATCAGGAACTATACTTTTTGAATTTACTCAAGTCATATAGTTTTTTTAGACATGTATTTGGTTCTTTCTTTTGACTTAGATACTGTGATTGGATGATAACAAAGATTCATGAATTTGTCAATATGCTGCCTGTGATATGGGCTGAAAGCAACCAAGTAATGTCTTATGCTTGTGAACAAACATTTGCACAAGGGTTTCCCTTGTGTCTTTTGATATTGACCTCCCAAAGACATTTTTAATACGAAAATTACAAGAAGAAGAATATTTTCTAATTTGATCAAAATACTTTCCCCCAGTTTACAGTGGCTAGAAGATCCAAACAAATGTTGCAATTCAACATATATACTATGTCTCGTTCCCAAATTAGTTGCTATTTTCTATAGGGATCATTGTTATAACCCGGAATTCCCACCATCGGAATCGTGATGGAGCCTAACATTTCACTTGCTACGCAAGCCATCATTAGAACAATCTACTCCTTCTAACAGTTTAAAACACCTATTAAAGAAGAATTGAGATAACTGAATAAATTTAAAGTAACAATGCAGAAGTTGAACTAGCCAAATATCTATTACAATTTCCTTGAACCTGGTGTCACGAGTGCACGAACTACTAGAGTAATACACATAAGGGTATGAAATAAATAATAAGTCGTTCGAATAAAAGTACACAGCTAATTACACAGTGAATGTAGACTCCAGGAGCTGCGGCCGCTGAACAATTGTAGCTCAAGTCTCCACGGATGTCTGATCCGAGCTCGCTAATAACCGCCGCTGGGACCGTCTCCTAAATTTGCACAGTGTGCAGAGTGCAGTATCAGTACAATCGACCACATGTACTGGTAAGTTCCGAGCCTAACCTCGACGAAGTAGTGACGAGGCTAAGGCTGGTCACCTACGCTAAAACCTATACACAATCTATAATAATGACAGAATAATTGAAATACATTACAGAATTAAATGATAACCACAACCTTGAAAATAGACCACTGTCATCCCAAAATTTACCAATCTCTACCAGCTCAAATAAAAATACCGAAAAACAATGCAGTTTAAGGAATAGAAACATTTAGGTTGTTGCGGCGCGCAACCCGATCCCACCAGACAACATATAATCCTCCCTTATTCCACCAACACAATCTCAATAATAAAAAATAATAAATAATATATATATATATATATATATATATATATATATATATATATATATATATATTGCGGCGTGCAACCCGATCCGACCATATATCAATATCAATATCGTAATTCACCCTTATTTTACCATATCAATCCACCTTTATTCCACCTCTTGCGACGTGTAACTCGATCTCACCGTATATACATATTCACCTTTGTTCCACCATATCAATCCTCCCTTACTACACCTGATGCTGTGTGCAGCCCGATCCCACCATATCAGTACCAAACAGTCAATGTACACACTCAAATCAACAGGCTAAATCACAAGGCCTTTACGATAAATAAACACCAAACTGAACCAAAAAAAGGAGCCTTGCTCAATATAGAATCCACACAAACAATAATACAACGAAACCAAACCAGCAATTCACGATTAAAAGGTACAAATCAGTCAAATTAAGCGAATAACGGGGATTGGGGGAACTATGAAGTGAGCTAACATAGTTAACAAATGAAGATATTGATTAACACGTAGCAGTTAAGCAAGGAAAGCATCTAGAGAATATAACAATTAAGACAGGGAAGGAAACAATGAATGTAAAGCAGTAAATCAGGGAAAAGAGATAATTCAACGGCGTATAAGCACTCGTCACCTTGCATATACGCCGCTCATATGGAATTCACATAACATAAAGTTCGAGCGTTCCTAGGTCCCTCAAGTCAGGTTAAACACAACATTACCTCGATCCAAAGGCCACTGAAAGCTTAATCACAGCTTTTCCTTTCAAACACGCCTCTAACCAACAATATCTAGCAAATTAACAACCAAACGTTTCAACATAAACTTTAGGAATCACCCACAATCGATAAGAATTCAATTTAGGCCATTATTGAAAAAGTCAACAAAAGTCAACACTTCGGCTCGCTTAGTCCAAACCGCGAAATTCGGACTAAAACCCGATTATCCATTCACCCCAAACCCGTATTTACAATTAGTTTTTTAATCCGACCTCAATTTGCGGTCTAAATTCCCAATTTATCAAATCCCTAGTTTCTACCCAGAAACCCCCAATTTCACCATGAAAATCTTAGATTTTAAGTTGAAATCTTATAAAATTAAGTGAAAGATTGAAAGAAACTAGTTAAGAATCACTTATCTATGATTTGGGGAAGAAATGATCTTTGGAAAATCGCATAGAGAGTTTCTTGTTTTTAGAATTTGGAGAAATGAGCAAAATTCCGTCTAAGTTAGGTTTCACACAACTGCAGATGTTGCATTTGCGACTTGAGCATTGCAATTGCAAAGGGATAATCTCAAATGCAAAGTGCGTCACACCTCTGCTTCCTTCACAAATGCGAAGATTTGTCTATAAATGCGAACCTGGATCTCCGCAATTGCGACACAATGATCGTATTTGCGATCACTGCCCTTCCCAGGTGCCCTTCGCAAATGCTAAGGTTATTTCGCAAATGCGAACACTGTTGGCCCAGCTTCTCTTCACATTTGAGATGAGAAGCTCGAATATGCGAACCTTTGAGAGGTCGCAATTACGATGCCTGATCTCGCAAATGTGAGATCAGAGGCCTGCAACAATATCAGACACACCAGCAATCTTTTCCAAGTTCAATTCACTCTATAACCTATCTGAATCTCACCCGACCCTTTAGGGGTCCAAACCAAACATGCACACAAGTCTAAAAAATCATACGGACTTGTTCTCGCAGTCAAATCCCCAAAATAACTTCCAGAACAACAAATTTAGCACCAAATCAAATGAAATTCTCAAGAATACTTTGAAATTCCTATTTTCACAGCCTGACATCCGAATCACGTCAAACCAATTCCATTTCTCACAAAATTTCACAGACATGACTTAAATATTATAATGAACCTGTATCGGGCTCTAGAACATAAATACGGCCCGATGCCAATAAGATCAAACATTAACAATTTTTTAAGACCATTAAATTTTCAAAGTTACAATTTTTCATCAAAAATTCGTAACTCGACCTAGGGACCTCCGATTGTGATTTCAGGCATACGCCCAGGTCCCATATTTTGATACGGACCCACCGGTATTGTCAAAATACTAGTCCAAGTCCGGTTACCAAAAATATTGATCGAAGTCGACTAAAATAAAGTTTTTAATTAAATTTCCTATTTTTATCAATTTTCAATAGAAAAGCTTTCCGAAAACAAGCCCGGACTGCACACACAAATGAATGTGGGATAAAATGAGCTTATAAAGGCCTCGGAACATAATATTCGGTCTTAAATCTTAAGATGACCTATCAGATCATCACATTTTCCACCTCTAAAATAACTGTCCATCTTCGAACGAATGTAGAAAAAAATACATAGCTGGGAAAAAGGTAGGGATATCTACTCCGCGTATCAAAATCGAACTCCCAGGTAGATGCCGAAACAGGTTGACCTCTCCACCGTACTCGAACTAAAGGGTAACTCTTCGATCTCAACTGACAAACCTGCTGGTCTAGAATAGCTACCGGCTCCTCCTTGTAGGTCAAATCCTTATCCAACTGGACAGTGCTGAAGTCTAACACATGAGATGGGTTACCGTGATACTTCCAAAGCATGGACAGATGGAACACTAGATAGACCAATGATAAACTAGGTGGCAATGCAAGTCTGTAAGACAGCTCTCCCATTCGATTAAGAATCTCAAAAGGCCCAATGTACCTAGGCTCAACTTGCCCTTCTTTCCAAATCTAGTTACACCCTTCATGGGTGACACACAGAGCAACACTCTCTCTCCGACCATGAATGAAACATCACAGACCTTACGGCCGACATAACTCTTTTGCCTGGACTAAGCTGCGTGAAGTCTATTCTGAATGATCTTAACCTTATCCAGGGAATCCTGTACCAAATCTAATACCCAATAATCGAGCCTCCCCTGGATCAAACCATCCAATAGGCGATCAGCGTCGTCTACCATATAATGCCTCGTAGGGACCATATGAATTCTCGACCGATATCTGTTGTTGTAGGAAAACTTTGCAAGTGGCAAGAACAAATTCCAAGAGCCTCCGAAGTCAATAACACAGTCGTGGAGCATATCCTGCAATATCTGAATAGTGCGCTCAGATTGTTCGTGTGTCTGAGGATGAAATGTTGTGATCAACTCAACCTCAATGCCCAACTCATGCTCTATTTCCCCCTAGTAATGCGAGGTAAACTATGCACCTCCATCGGAAATAATAGACATGGGAAAACGAAGAAGACAAATGATCTCGCGGATATAAATCTCTGCCAATCGCTCTAAAGAATAAGAAACTGTCATAGGAATGAAATGCGCTAACTTGGTCAGTCTATCCACATAACCCAACCTGTATCTTCATCTGAGTCTGTGGGAGTTCAACAACGAAACCCACAGTGATACGCTCTCACTTCCAGTCGGGAATCTTTATCTTTTAAAGCAAACCACCAGGACTATGATGCTCGTACTTCTACTTGCTGACTATTAAGACACCGGGCCACATATGCCACTACATCTTTATTTGTTCTCCTCCACAAATAATGCTGCCACAAGTCCTGATACATCTTGGTGGTGCCCGAATGAATAGAATACCAGAATTGTGGGCCTCCTCTAGAATCAACTAAGAAAGTCCATCCACATTAGGCATACAAATACAACCCTACATCCTCAAAACTCCATCTCCAACCATAACCTGCTTGGCATCCCCGGGCTGCACTGTGTCCTTAAGGACAAACAAATGAGGGCCATCATATTGGCGCTCTTTGATGTGCTCAGACAATGAAAGTCAAGTGACTGTATAAGATACAACACGACTGGGCTCAGAAACATCCATCCTCACGAACTAAATGGACAAAGCTTGAACATATAATGCAAGTGGTCTCTCACCGACTAGAATGTATGCAAGGCTACCCATAATTGCTGACTTCCTACTCAAAGCATCAGCCACCACATTGGCCTTCCCGGAATGATACAAGATGGTGATATCATAGTCTTTCAATAGATCTAACCACCTCCTCTACCTCAAATTGAGATCCTCTTGCTTGAACAAATACTGCAACGTCTGATGATCCGTAAACACCTCACACGACATGCAATAAAGATAGTGCCTCATAATCTTCAGCACATGAACAATGGCTACAAACTCTAAGTCCTGAATAGGCTAATTCTTCTTGTGAAACTTCAACTTTCGCAAAGTGTATGAAATAACCTTGCCGCCCTGCATCAATACTAGACCAATTCTAATACTATATGCATCAGAAAATACTATATAAGGCCCTAATCCTATGAGCAACACCAACACTGGCGTCGTAGTCAAAGCAGTCTTGAGCTTCTAAAAGCTCGTGTCACACTCGTCCCACCAATCTGAATGGAGCACCGTTTTGGTCAACCTAGTCAACGGGGCTGCTACAGATAAGAAACCCTTCACAAACCAACAATAATAACCCACCAATCCCAAGAAACTCTGGATCTCTATAGCTGATATGGGTCTAGGCCAGTCCAAGACTGCCTCAATCCTCTTAGGATCTACTTGAATGCCCTATGTTTATACATCGTGACCCGACAAAGATCTGAAGTCAACCAAAACTTGCATTTTGAAAACTTAGCATATAACTGGCTGTCTTTCAGAGTTTGAAGAATGATGCGAAGATGTTGCTCATGCTTCTCTCAACTGTAGAAGTAGATCAAGATATCATTAATAAGGACAATCACAAAAGGATACAGATAGGGCTTGAACACCGGTTCATCAAATCCATGAATGTTGTTGAGGTATTTGTCAGTCTAAATGACGTAACTAGAAACTCATAATGCCCTTACTGACTCCAAAAAGTTGTCTTAGGGACATCGGAAAGCTGTCTGAAAATATGTTTCCCCAGGTCCCTATGGAATGCCAGCTACTAGGTCGTGAATCAGCCGTACTTCCTCGAAAAGCATAGCAAATGGTCATCCTATAGAAGATGATGGCTGGCTACCCTGGTTGATTTGAGACGAAGATCCCAACTTTCACTTTTTGCTCTTGACGTTGCCACCCTTTCCTCTTTTCTTGAATGGATGAATAGGCTTTCCCGACTCTATCCAGTTGTCTCCCGGATCCTCCTGAACACCAACAAGTTGGCACAGCTTAGTGATAAGTGATGGGAATATCAATGATGTACTATTCTAAAGCTGATACTCCCTCAGTTCACATATGAAAATCTAACGAACATTAAGTTGAATAGCATCAAGAATGGAGGCTATCATTTGAGCTCTCGTTACTGATATATTCCATATATTCAATAAATGGGAATTGCGACTGTATATGATGGCTAGCCATATCTTTGCTTCAACACTAAATTATTTGGAAGTGATCCCTCTTTTGTCACATTCCCATGGAACATATGCACCCATACATAATTTGGAGACCAACCACTCCCCTGAGGCACAATCTTTTGCACAGAACAGAGCCATGTCATGGTCTTGTAGGTGATAAATTTGGTTCACATCTTCAGCTCCAAAATGCACTATTTTGCCGCGAATCCTCATCGTTGAATTCTTATTCGTATAAAACTCCCTCAGCCACTGCTCATTGGCTCTGCAAGGTTGAGGGGCAAAACAGGTCCATCCCATGTGTACGAGCCTCTAATAGAACTCGGGACGTTATCCTGCTCAATACCACTTTCTGGTAGCACTTTCTTTGAAATCAGCTTAGCATAGTACCGTTCCTGGCATTCCAATGACAAGAACAAGTGTTTGTCATAGTTATCCTCCGTTTCCAAAGAATTTTCATACGCGAATTCATTGGAGTTAAAGCTTATTTTCAGCGTATGATACTTGTAAAGAAAGTATTGGGCTAAAAACATGTTATGGCTATGAAATATATTTCAAAATGAGTCAAATATGCCAAAGAAATGTTTGCACAGTCAAAACCCAGCCTTAGAAAAAATTTCAGGATTTTCAAATTTTCAGGTGCCTGCTCTCGGATATCGCAATTGTGAGATTTTCTTCGCAACTGCGAAGGCAATATGATTTCACAGGTTTCGCAAATGCAAACAATTCCTTCGCAATTGCGAAGATGGTCAGGGCTACTATGTTTCTCAATTGCAACTACCTCTTCGCAAATGGGAAGATCGCAAATGCGAAGAGGCCATCGCAACTGCGACCCCGTCATCCCCAACCATAGAGCAGTCCTTAAACCCAATTTTTTTTGATAAAATCACGTTTTTAGATACACCAATCACATTTTTGCACACAAATATGGAATAAACATCACATATAACTGCAAGATGAAGAAATTTCAATGATTCGGCCAAGAATTTTTGCACGCCGTAAAATCAGAAGACTTAATTTTTGCTATCAAGACAGTTTTATGAGGCTTCCCCCAGGTCCCGAGGGTGGAAGGCCACGATCGAGTTCCCGGCCAAAGGTTCATTGAGGTCCGTGTCGAAGGACGCAGAGCCCGAGCTCAGGGTAAGAAACGAGGTCTCCGTAGCACATGGCTACACATGACAGGGCCGGTCTATCTATAACATACTAAGATGATTCAAGATAGGCCGTCCCATCTTTCTAATCCTGTAAATGATATATACATATTTTTACCGAATCCCCACTCCTATATAAAGGGTACTCACCCCACCTTGTAAGAGGCTGATGTTGCTCCACTTCTCCAATATGCAATAATATTTCTCTCTCTGTTTCTTCTAAGTTATCTATGTTCTTCGACCCCGAGGTCGCTCTAGCATTTTATTGTTCTTCATTTGTTCTTCATTTGTTCTTCATCATTTAGCTCAAGATTGACTGTATAACGCCTTATCTACATCCTCCCTGTTATATTTCCTAGCTTGCTTTAAGACCGTGAACATCCCGTTACTAGTTCGATTACTATTTTGGCTAGCTTGATCTTTACTGTTTACTCCATATTTAGCACTAATCACCCTCACAAACTAGCTCAGGAATAGATCACGTATTTTTAGAATCTCATTTATAAATTTAATTGTTCTTATCATTTTCACGGTAAACAGTTTGGCTCCCACCGTGCGGCTAAAAATAATAGTGATTATTTTCTTACTAGTTTTGTCACACAAACACATGGTATCTCTCACACTTTTTCTTGCCCAAGACCTTTCGATTTCAGGTTAATGATCAGCTTGATAACGGAAAATGAGGACGATAAACCCAAAAATCACAAGGAAAACAATGTAGTCGTCCTAACAGCTGGCGCGACACCACAGGACCTCGATAGCGCATCTAGATCGGTTCGACCGGAGGCGGATTCCTACGCTGCACAGCAGGTTAACAAAGGATTGCACTCCAATGGCAACACGCAACATGCTAAGCAACAGGAAACCCGAAAAATTCCAGTCCCAGTAGAACGGGAAGTTAATCTTGTTATTTTTGAAATGTTGCAGGAACAATGTTTGGCCATCTCTTAGCTATAGAGCCGCCCGGAGACTCTTGGAGCGGTGTTGACACCCAATTTTTTCATATCTATTTTTATACTCAAAATATTCTCAAAATAGCATGTACATGCATATAAAAGTATGCCCAAGCATTTTTGACATTTTTTCTAATTTTTAAAGTTTTTAAAAATTATTTTTAGTACAAAATCCAATAATTATTCTCAAAACTATCATTTTGTCAAGTAATTTATTTCCATACTCATGTTTACATCACAATATAATTAAGGTCATTTTTGCATATTTTTTATAAATTTATTTGGTACTTTTAAAGCTAAATTGCTATAATTGCAATTATAGCCCATTTTTCGATTAATAGTGTTTTATAAATGCAAAATTAGCTCCAGTATTTTTAATTAATACTTATGTATTATTAATTGGTTCAATGCTTTTAATTTTCTTTTAGGAGCATTTTTCACAATTTTTTATAAAATAAAAAAGGGAAGAAATGGCTATTTAAAATTTAGCCTCATCTATTTCAATTATAGAGCCTTTGCATTTCAATTTAAACCATCATTTGGCCGAATCCCAACCCCAACCGTACCGGCCCATTTTTTTTAACCTGATCCACCCCATAACCCAACCTAAATGACCCTACCGATTCCCACTTACCCTTTCAAATCTGGACCGTTGATAATTCAAGATCAACGACCATAACCCACCCTTCAATAATTAAACCTAACGACCTACCCTAATCCCCCTCATTTCCACCATTTAGCCGCCCTTGAATCCCCAAACCCTCTCAAACTCTCTCATGGTTCTTCGGAACCCTAGCCTCCCCCTACCTTGTTCCACCGTGTTTTCACCGGAGTCCATGGCTTCTCATGCCATGGAAAACCTGTACTCACCTCCTTCGGCTCCTACATGCCTATTGCTCGAAGGTTGGAGGCCAGACCTCGAGGGTCTTCGCTTAGAACTTCACCGATTAGAGGACTCCGGCCATCTCCGGCCTTGTTGCGGTGTCTCTTGGTCTTTTGAGCTTGATTCTGATCTTATCTGACTTAGATCAGACATTTTCAAAGCCTTTCTCATTCTAGGGTTCATCCGAAACCCTACTATCGAGGTTCTCTCCGATTATTTTTAGTTATATTATATGTTTGCATTATTGCTTAAGTTTCTTAAACATTTTCTCCGATTTTCTTTCAAAGTTATTTCTTTTCGATTAGGGTTTCTGGAAAAGGTTCCTAAAAATGTTTCTGACTTTCCTTCTTCTTATTTTCTTGGTGTGAATCTATCCCTGCTATGTTTTTATTTGCTCTTTTCTAAATTACATGCTTTTTTGTGTGTTCTTATGTTTACTGTATTATGATGTTTTTCTATTGTGCTCTGTTCTGTCTCCTACTAGTTTCAATATCATGCTCTTACATGCCTATTTTATGTGTTTCTTTACTATGTTTTTCCTACTGAGTTTTAGTCCTTTGTTTGCCTTTACCGGACTTTGTCTGGGTTCTTTCTAGATGTGTTTCATCAATTGTTTCCTTAAGTTTACACTACCCTTTTATCTCCCGAGCTCGTTTAAATTCCAAGCTTTTCTTGAAACTTGTTCCCTGTACTTCAAATCAGTTTCTATGTTCTATTTGCTTTGAACCTGCTATTGTGATGGTATGTTTTCTCACGAGGCTCTGAAAGAGGTATCTGAATCTGTTTCAATAGCTTGCCTTCTCATCTTTGTGTCAAATTCGATTTTAAAAACCTTAAGATTTGGGGGTTTCTTTGGCGAGTTTGATTTTGGGTTTGGACCGGGGGTTCTACTTTGAAACCTTGAACTCTCAGACTCACTCCGAGTTTATGAACTGAATTTGAACTTTTCTGCGTTTGTGATTTTGAAACTTTATTCATAGTCTTTTGTAATTAGCAGGACACCCCTCTTTCTTGACACGTCTATGTGTTTTATATATGAGAACTTCTCGTTAAAGGTTTTGCCAACTGTTAATTGATTCTGAATCTCTTTAATGTTGCTTACTTGATTGTTACTGATTTCTTTTCCTAAAATAAACTTTCCTTTACCTCTTTTCTGACTTGGTTCAATCGAACAAGGCTTTCAACTTGGTTATTTTACTGGCTGTTTTACTGATTCCCTTTCCTTCTTTTTCACAAGTCAAGTACCACTAGACTTTTACCTTAAATATCTTTTATGTATTTACCCTTTATTGTACTGCTTGGGAAAATATTCTGATTGCCCTTTTCCTTAATTATCTCTACCCGTTGGAAATCAGAGTTCCTTAATTGAAGGGAAATTGATTTTCAAGGTTATTTTCCTTAGCTTTTCTTACTTACTTGCTTCACTATAAAAAGGGCCTTCCCTTCTATACTTAAAAACAATCCCCATTCACTAATTTTCAAATCACAAACTCTTTTGCACTCTTTACTCTCTTCTGAGATAGTTTGCAGTGCTTTCTCGCAATTTGGCTTACCAAAACTTCTGCTTTCATTTACTTTCCTAAAACTGGTATGTCCTATATTTGATTCCGGCATCAACTCCAATGTGTTTACTTACAAGCTTTTATGCCCATGTCTACTTTACTGCTTTGTAGAGTTCAACTTTAAAGTAGTCACTTATGCCTTGCTATCTGTTGCTGCAATGAGTCCCTATCCCTATTCCCTTTTATGTGCTTGGGATGTAGTTTAAGATATGGCAATATACAAAGTTAGTGTCATGGATTAAAACTGGGTCCTTTGGATCCTAGCCTCTTTCAATTTCCCATACCCACATTCCCTTATGTGTATTGAGTTAAGGTATAGCATGGTTGTATACAAATTGTTGTCCAGGGCTGAACCTGACCTTCAAAAGGTCCTAACTCTTTAATTTTTATGCTGACCGGCTGGTCAGGGGTGTGCCAGTATTCTAATTGCTGGGCATGACCTCCAGCCTGCCCTGGCATTCCCTAGCTCCCCCCCCAAAAGCCTTGCCTTGCAACCTTGAGTTCCCTATGAACTTGGACATTTGAGGGCTGGCCCTTCCACACTGCACTATAATCTGTTCTGCAATGATATTTGGGGTGTAAGCATTTCCTGGAACTCTTGAAGTTCCTTGGAACTTTGACACATCCCAAATAGGAGAAAGGCTTTGAGAATCCAATCCTGGAAGTTGGTTTATCTCGTATTATTAGACTTTGAGTCTGGATTAGGCTGATTAGATGTAGATGTAATCACTAATGTAATTTTTATTTCTTTCATTTGGTATGTAATAAGCTGTGTAATAACTTTGTAATAACCACTGGGGTATAGTGAAAAGGCGTGGGATTGAATGCATGCCAAAAAGGGTAGATACCATGTCTATAGGATATTTACTTTTTCAAATTCTACATTTCACATAGAAATCATATTCATAAGACTATTACTTTCAAATCCTACATTTTTACGTAGATACCATGTCCATAGGATATTTACTCTTCCAAATTCTACATTTCACATAGAAATCGTGTTCATAGGATTATTACTCTCAAAATCTTCATTTTCAGGTAGATACCATAATTATAGGGAAATTCTGTCTCTAAAATTCTGCATCTTCATATAGTTAACTACTAAAATTCTGCACCTCATATAGATATTCGTACGCTTCTTCTGCAATTTCACACAGATACCATGTTCATAGGATTTTCTGCCATTTCGTATAAGTGCCATGTCTCTAAAAGTCTACATTTAATGTAGGTAATATGTCTATAGGACTTCTGCATTTTTGCATATGCATCAGTCATTAGGAAAACTTGTTACAGGATTTAAATAATTAACCGCATATAGATGACCTGTCTATAGGATTTCTACATGAACAATAACAATGTTTATAAATCAGTAACACCTAGAAAGCATGAATATAGGAGCTATCAACTAAAACTTGAATCGTCCACTCGCTCCTAAGTCTAAAATCAGTAGCAATTTTGTTTAACACTCGCAGAACCTATAACCTTGTAGCTAACCGTTCTTTTTATGTAATTAGTTTACTCCTTTATCTCTGAACAAATAGATATCATGCCTATAGGTCCCGTTTAACACATAGGCAAATGATTAAGCAATTAATCAATTGTCTTAGTCTTTGACAACTACATCTAAGCAGGGCTAATTTGGACTCCCTATCTAGGAAATATGTGGTAAATCAACCTATCCTACGCCTAATTTAATTCAGACCAAACCAGTATGTGTAAGACATGCTAAACTATATGTTTTTCTTTGTTTTAAGGAGGCCTATTTGAGCCACATCTGCTTACTTGCTCTCCCAAATCTGCTGTATATGTTTTGAATGCGGCCTTAAAATTTTATCCTTTGAAACTGTCAAACTCCCCCCAACTTCCTTCCCTTTAGGATTAGTAGTCCTATATGCCTCCGAGACTGATAGGATTAGAACGAGTAACAACATGCAATAAGTAACGATACCATTCCGCGCTTAATACCTCTACGGGGTGGGAATGGTAGACATGGAGATGATGATCACACGATAACACCATGCGTACGATTGGGCTACCGATGTTGTGTGGATGATCCATGTGTTTTACAAGACTAGGACCCCTTTTCTTCATGTAAATTTGTTATAATAAATAATTATGTGTTTGCTTCCGCTGCCCCCAAACTCCCTCATTAATTTTACTGCATTATTCCTTTTCTTCTAAAATTTTCTATTTATGTCTCGATTAATTTTCTACACTTAGACCCTCCCTCAAACGAATTGTGGAACCATATAGACCTTAATTCCTACATGGTCGCAACCCTTATGTGTGAAATTATTGGTATACTTATTTGCATTAAAGTCACAACATAGCATGGCCGGGAACCACACTAGTGGATCTTGACAGGTGCCTAACACTTTCCCCTCGAGATAATTTCTAGCCCTTACCTGAACTCTGGTTTTCAAACTCAAAAATCTTAGTGTCCTAATGCACATAATCATTAGGTGGAGACTCTTCAATTCCAAAAATCCAATTCCCAAATGGGAATAGAGTTGCCTTTCCAAATGTCGTAAACCCGATTTTGCGAGAAAAGGGGGCGTCGACAGCATGGCGACTCTGCTGGCGACTCTGCTGGCGACTCTTTTTTATCTTTTATTGCTTTATTTAATGTCTTTATTTGAAACTAACTTGGCTTTTTGTTTGTTTTTCTCTACAGCTTTCATTTATTACTTTCCTTCAACGCCATTGTAATTTTCAAACAATTATTGTAATCATTATGAACGTGAAAATACGTGGTAATTTGTTTCATTCTTGTAATTACATCTTCAACATCATATTCCACTCGTGCCAAACAAATACCATTGCAACGCTTGATGAGTTGTTACGCTCTTCCGATATTATTACCCCCTAAATTTTTCAAAGGCGTATTTGCGGTAAAACCAGTCGATCAGCGATGCAGTCGATGGTTCCGTGCCTTTCCCTTTTGAGTTGTCCGCTCAACGGTACCGATCTAGCACCCCATAGAAACCTTATTCTATTTAACTGTACATCCATCACTGTCAACCCTAGTCAAATCATTTATGTTGTCCACATAATGACTCTTTAAGATAGCCTTGTCCGAAGTCCACTGGGTTTCCTTGGAACCCAAACGGACAACACCATATTCTGCGCATTTATTTGGAGAACTAAATGCCATTATGCTAATTATTTTTTTAAATAGTCGAGTCCGGCGGGGGTAAGGGATGACAAAGTTCCCGACTTAGGTATTGTCAACATACCCTCACTCTTGCTGAACTGGTGGAGGAACCTCCCATCAAGTAACCAAATCAACGAATGGAAAGATAGAGCCATTAGAGCTAGTGAGAAACTGGAATATCCGGAATACAGAACTGGAAGGAAAAGTGAGGAAAAGAGTCACCGATTGCCAAAACGCTGAGGAATGCAAAGGAGAACGCCTGGCAAAGGCATTTTTACTAGAGAATCTGCGTGAGCCGGAAGATTTGATAAACGAGAGCATTCAACCTGGGAAAGGTCCTTCTGGGACCAAATGGATAGGATTCTTTTATTTTTGCTTTAAAATCTAATAAGGCCAATGTCCATTTGTGACATTTTAGTTTATGCAATTTTAGTGTCGTTTTGGGGTTCGTCTTATTTTTATCAATAAAATGAGGCATTTAGCATTATAAGTTCTCCAAATTAACTTGTCACTAGGCCTACCTCGGGCACAACGAGGCACCCAATTTAGGACACGATTTATATTCTTATACTATGTGTTTAAATATTGCAATATTTTTTCTTGGAATCCGTACTAACTTGTTACCTTTTTGTTTTTACTTTTATTTTTATTCCCCTCCCCAAAAGGTTAGTTCGTGCACTCTGGCATCATCATCCTACTCAACAATATCTAAGGGCCCTCCACGTCCTCCTCCTCCAAGTCCTATCAAAAACAAGAGCAAAGAAAAAATGGAAGATTTGAACAACGTCAGAAAAGAGAACTCGGTTGAAAGGGTAGAGGTTTCTCAGGGTATTCAGGTGTCCAAAGAAAGTGCCGCCCAGCTCGTACAGAAGTTACTGAAATTTCAAGAAGAACTAGACCAAGTTCGAAACTTGGCGAGCTTGTCATTCTCCCTCACAACTCCAGATGTCAACTTTCCCAATGCTCAAAACCCCATACCTCCATAGAATATCCCTAAGCCGCAAAAACAAACCGCTACTCATCAAAATTGCAAAACATGTCACAACAACAGTCCACTCCTCATCCCTGAACCACCAAATGAACATCCCCACCACACTACCATCTATGTGGAAACCCTACCACAATACACTCAGCTCATTACAAACACATCAGAGTCTGATGACAAAGACTCTCTCATAAAGAACCTGGCTATGGAGCTCAAGAAACTGACTAGCCGAGTCCAGGGTGTTGAAGGAAACAAAGGTATTGAAGGGATAAATTATGAGGATCTTCCCATTCGGCCAGACGTTGAACTTTTCGAGGGGTACAAACCTCCTAAGTTCGAGATGTTTGACGGCTCAGGGGATCCTAGAGTCCACTTAAAGACATACTGTAATAAGCTAGTTGGTGTAGGGAGAGATGAAAAGATTCGCATGAAGCTCTTCATGAGAAGTTTGAAAGGCGATGCGCTATCTTGGTACATCAGCTAAGATCCCATAAAGTGGACAAGCTAGGTAGGAATGGCGTCCGATTTCATAGACATGTTCAGATTCAATACAGAAAATACGCCAGATGTCTTTTACATCGAGAATCTAAAAAAGAAACCTACTGAGACATTCCGCGAGTGTGCTACTCGATGGAGATCCGAGGCTGCTAAGGTCAGGCCAGCCTTAGAAGAAAAATAGAAGATTAATAGATTTTTCGTCCGAGCTCAGGATCCATAGTATTATGAGTGGCTAATGCTGATAGAGGGACATAAATTCTCTGACATCATCAAGCTACGAGAAAGGACTGAGAAAGGCATTAAAAGCAGTATGGTCATTAATTTCGAGGAATTACAGGCTACCAACAAAGCCCTACAATCTGGTGGCACGTCCAAGAAAAAGGATGTGAGTGCCGTGATGGTCGCACAGAGAACCAAGTCCCCAGTAAAATACCAAAGCCTACCTAATACCCCCTCTCATATACCAGCCTATCCCCAACTACCAAACACCTCCGCCCTCTTAGCAAATTCCATCACCTGCTTACCAATCATCTCCATCCCCCACATATCAGCCTACCTCACATAGATATTCCCAACATGCACCCGTCTAACAAGCCTATAATGCTCACCACCAATCAACTCCCGCCCGCCAAAACTTCCCCAGGCCACGTCCTAACTTCAACCGTAGACATCCCAAGCAATACACCTCCATCGTCGAGCCAATCGACCAACTATATAAAAGACTCAAAACAGCCGGTTACGTCACCCCAATCCCTACCATAACTCCAGAAAATCCTTCCCAATGGGTCAATCCAAACAAAACCTGTGCATACCATTTCGGCATGAAAGGGCATACCATTGATGAGTGCCGATGTATGAAAGACAAAATCCAAGCTCTAATTGAAAACAAAATCATCGTGACCAAAGATCCTGCTCCTAACGTTCGAAATAATCCCTTTCCTGACCATAAGGGTAGTGGTGTGCATATGATCGAAGTAGAAGATGATTTGGACCCCAAAGGGTCAATTGGATTGATTGCCGAAGGTGACGATCCCAAGAAACTAACAGTCACACTAAATCCAATTGTAGTCCAGATCCAGCCCTCTGGGATGCTGAAGTAAACATGTCTGTGCCTCTCGAGTTTGAAACAACATCATCCGCAAGGACCATAAAGCCAATTGAGGTGGAGTTTGGGTCTCCAAAAGTACCATTTGAAGTTGTTTTGTTGCCTCCCAAGACGAGATTGCACATTCCTGTTGTAATGCCCACCATAACACCATTCCATACACATACAATTCCTTGGGATTACACCACCGAGGCAAGAAGGAAGGGAAAATCTAGGTCTGGAGAAGTAATTGCAGGCCAGGGTTTGACCAGGACTGGCAGAATTTATACTCTGGAGCACTTAGTTGAATCAAGTAAGCAGGCCTCTAGACGGCCTATTGAAACTGGGCGTCATGATCTATAGCGGAAGATACAGGCAAAAGAATACTCAGTTGTGGACCAATTAAATAAAACACCGGTGTAGATCTCCATTCTAGCTCTGTTGCAAAGCTCCGAGACACATAAGAATTCCCTGATAAAGATACTGAGTGAGGCGTACGTACCCAGCAATATAACTGGAGGAGAGATGGCATAAACAGATATTGGAGAGTCATAAAATCACTTTCCACGAGGATGAGTTGCCTCCTGAAGGTTTAGGCCACAACAAGGCATTGCATATCACTGTACAATGTGAAGAATTTTTTATCACCAGGACTTTGATCGATGGAGGGTCCAACCTTAACATCTGTCTATTAGTGACCCTCAAAACATTGGGGAAAAGTCTGCATAAAATCAAGGATGGGGCTATCAACTTCAAAGCTTTTGATCATTCCCAAAGGTCCACCATTGGGGAGATCAGTTTATTTATGCAAATGGGACAAACTTGGTTTGATGTTGATTTTCAAGTAATAGACATCCCAACATCATACAACTTACTATTGAGACGACCTTGGATCCACGCCGCTGGAGCTGTAGCATCAACCCTGCACTAGGCAGTGAAGTTCGAGTGGAATCACCAATAGGTGATTATTCATGGTGAAGGGAGTAACCCCATATACAGTCGCCAAATCACCCCAGCAATTGAAGGAAGAAGGAAACTAGGAGGAGAAACCTACCACCAAATTGAGTGAGTCAACGTCGTGGACAAAGATAAGTGGTGGGATAACAAGATATAAAGTATCCTGAATTGGAGCGGGTATGAACCCGGCAAAGGGCTTGGCAAGAACCTCCAGGGAATCACTAAGCCTATCAAGCTGAAGAAGCATAGCACTACCTTTCTAGTTCCCGCAGCCTACTAGACTTCAACCATCCTTCCCAACCTAAATATTGCGTCCGTCTTTTCAAAACCCCATCGGCATACTCCATCGATGTATCCTGAACTGCATATGACCCGATTCCTGTAATACCAGGGATATGTAGGCAACTCAGAAACCAACGCTCGGTTAAAACCTTTGCAAATCGTTTCTCTCGGTCAAAATTGGTCATCATATCTTTACCCGACAACTCTTTCATCCTTTCCGGGTAAAGAGGGGAAGCTATTGATACCCAATTTTCCCTATCTATTTTTATACTCAAAATATTCTCAAAATAGCATGAACATGGATATATAAGTATTCCGAAGAATTTTTGACATTTTTTCTAATTTTTAAAGTTTTTAAAAATCATTTTTTGTACAAAATCCAATAATTATTCTCAAAACTATCATTTTGGTGAGTAATTTATTTCCATCCTCATTTTTACATCACAATATAATTAAGGTGATTTTTGCATATTTTTTACAAATTTATTTGGTACTTTTAAAGCTAAATCGCTATAATTACAATTATATCCTATTTTTCGATTAATAGTATTTTATAATTGCAAAATTAGCTCCAGTATTTTTAATTATTACTTACGTATTATTAATTAGTTCAGTGCTTTTTATTTTCTTTTAAGAGCATTTTCATTATTTTTTATAAAATAAAAAGGGAAGAAATGACTGTTTAACATTTAGCCTCATCTATTTCAATTATAGACCATTTGCATTTTAATTTTAACCATCGTTTGGCCCAATCCCAACACTAACCAGACTTGCCCATTTTTTTTTAACCTAAGCCAACCCATAACCCAACCTAAATGACCCCACCCGATTCTCACTTTCCCTCTCAAATCTGGACCGTTGATCATTCAAGATCAACAACCATAACCCACCCTTCCATAATTAAACCTAAAGACCTACCCTAATACCCCTTATTTCCACCCTTCAGCCGCCCTTGAATCTCCAAACCCTCTCAAACTCTCTCAAGGTTCTTCGGAACCCTAGCCTCCCCCTACCTTGTTCCACCATGTTTTCATCGGAGTCCATGGCTTCTCAGGGCATCGACAGCCTGTACTCACCTCCTCCAGCTCCTACATGCCTATTACTCGAATGTTCGAGGCCAGACCTCGAGGGTCTTCACTCAGGCCTTCACCGATTCGAGGACTTCGGCCATCTTCGGCCTTGCTCCGGTGGCTCTTGGTTTTTTGTGTCTGATTCTGACCTCATTCGACTTAGATCGGATATTTTCGAATTCTAGGGTTCATCTGAAACTGTCACTATCGAGGTTCTCTCCAATTATTTTTAGATCTGTTATATGTTTGCACTATTGCTTAAGTTTCTTAAATGTTTTCTTCGATTTTCTTTCAAAGTTACTTCTTTTCGATTAGGGTTTCTGGAAAAGGTTCCTAAAAATATTTCTGACTCTTCTTCTTCTACTTTTCTTGGTGTGAATCGATCCCTTCTGTGTTCTTATTTGTTTTTTTCTGACTCGCATGCTATTTCATGTGTTCTTATGTTTACTGTATTATGAAATTTTTCTGTTGTGCTCTGTTCTATCTCCTACTGGTTTCAATATTATGCTTTCACATTGCCTATTTTATGTGTTCCTTTACTGTGTTTTTCCTACTGAGTTTTAGTCCTTTGTTTGCCTTTACCAGGCTTTGTTTGGGTTCTTTCTAGATGTGTTTCATTGACTTTTTCCTTAAGTTTACACTGCCCCTTGATCTCCTGAACTCGTTTAAATTCCAAGCTTTTCTTGAAACTTGTTCCTTGTACTTCAAATTAGTTTCTATGTTCTATTTGCCTTGAACCTGCTATTGTGCTGGTATGTTTTCTCATGAGACTCTGAAAGAGGTCTCTGAGTCTGTTTCAATAACTTGGTGACGTCAAACCTCCAAATTGTAATTCTTCCTGGATTTTAAAATCCTCTTTATTCCCCGGACTAGAGTCAATCTCAACCATATTTTTAATTTGACCGGTTGATTCTAATTCAATATTTTTCTTGGAATCACTAACAAGCATGAAGTTGGTTGGCGGATGTTCATTTCTTGATTCCTCAAAATAAATCTCACTTTCTTCCTCGAAATCGTACTCTTCTTGACTTCTTTCCACACTGTCAAGTTTGTGGGCATAGTGAGCCTCAATCAATATTTTTATTTGACCTTATGAAGTATGGATATCCTCATCATTTTGAGTCAAGACTTCCTTCAAGCCCTCGAGTGCAAAGTTGTGCATCTCCTCATTTTCAAGAATGGCCTCCAACATGAGCATCAACTTCTCATTTTTAGGATTTGAGAGTTCTTCTTGGTTTGGATCAAGTGCCAAGGAAGGATTTTCGGCTTCAACTTCCAAGGAAGATTGTTGGATATCATTCACTTCCGAAGGTTTTGGACCTCTAAAGCTTCAAGCATTTCCCTCATTTGTAGGTTTAGCCTTTCAAGCGCCAAATCATTTTGGAGGATATTTTCGAAAAGCTCCTCCAAGGCACTTTGCTCTTTGTTTCGGCTTCAACCTCCAAGGAAGATTCTTGAATATCATTCACTTCTGAGGTTTTTTGGACCTCTAAAGCTTCAAACATTTCTCTCATTTGTACGTTTAGCCTTTCAAGTGACAAGTCATTTTGGAGGATATTTTCCAAAAGCTCCTCCAAGTCACTTTGCTCTTTGTTTCCTCCGTCAAGTAGTTATTCGAACATGAGCTTGAACTCTCCATTTTTACCATGCTCAATTTCATCCACCTCCATATCCCAATAAATTTCATCACAAAAGGAAGAGTCAGCATAACGGGGGCTTGGGAAAGGGAATGACAAATGAGCACAATTATCCCAATGACCATTTTGATGACCACACTTATCACAAATACTCCACTCATGGGTTTGAGATTGTGTGCGCAATCCGCCCCCGGGAGAATTTATACAATTTTCCCACAAGTTTGGTCCTCCATAATAAGGACAAGGGTCATCAATGTATGAACAACTACCATCCGACCAATTTTCATCATATGATGCCATTTTTCGAAACTAAGAAAATAGACAAGAAACAAGAAGAAAAATAGGCCAAGGTAGGAAAAATTAATTACACAAATATTCACAAGTTTGGGCCAAAGCACTTACACTTATTTCTCAAACAACCTAAATATGCCAATTGTTCCCTGGCAATGCGCCAATTTTGATGATGTCCAAATCCACTACTAAAAAATAAATGGACACGGTCGTATGCAATATAATTTACCTAACTATTAGTCGGGGTCTAATCCCATAGAGAACAATTTGTAGGCCATTATGAATGTTAGAGAATCATCACTTCCTATGCAATTCCAAACTTTAGAATTGTTTTGGGAAAATATTTATAGCTAATTGCGAAAATATAAACTAACCTAGAAATCAAGTAAAATGATTAATGGCTACAAGTATGGATGCATTGGGAATTACGCTGAAGTAATGATCCAATGTATTTCATGATCTTACAAATATGAGCGAGTTTATGTTAATTAACCTCGGGTAATAATTCTATATTAGCTTTTTCGAAGGACTAACAAAGACTTCCTAATTGAATTATCCCTAAAACATTTAAGAGATTAAGCACACCCGATTATGGCTACAAGTAGTATGAAGGTTAAAGCCTCAAGTTCTTGTTAATTAATCTTTTCCAACCCCAAATAATCTTTCCCAAAATTGATCGATATTAAGGTCGAGTCTCAGGGTTAGTTAATCCCTGGAAACATTAAAGAACAAGAATAATTAAAGAAACAATAACTCACTTCATAAAAGATAATAATCATTCAATGGATAAGCACAACAAGATATTTAATTCAAACTTTAAATATGAATATTTTCATAAACAAGATTCAAGTGTTGAAATAAATACTACACACTTAGATATACAATAGAAAGCAAGGAAATGTATAAATAAGCATTGAGTAAGAAGTTCTCAACCAAAAGCTTCAAATCTTCAAGACCCAAATGTGTGTGCAATAAAACTAGCTCCAAAACATGTTCTCTCTAGTCTAAAGACTGAATAGTAAGCCAAAGATCTTTTAATATGACCTAGTCGGGTATTAAAGGGTTAGGATGAAGAAAATGTGACATGACAGAAATACCTAGCACTAAGGTGAGATCTTTGCATTTGTGAGGCCATGTTCCCACTTGGGTATGAGGACTATAACGTTGACTTTCACATTTTCTATCTGTATGTTCGCAATTGCAAACTTGGCTCTGTGTGCTTGGCTTTGCATTTGCGATGGGGATCTTCGTATTTGCGAAGGTTGACTGTCTTGTTTGACTTCGCATTTGCGACCCGTATCTCGCATTGGCAAACCTTAAATAGATTTTTTGACTTCACAATTACCACAAATGTGTCGCAATTGTGACACCTAAGGTCTATTCCCGTATTTTCTTCTTTTTCAACTTTTTGTTTGATTCATTTTCACTTCGTTTCTTCATGATCACTTTTAAATCACATAGAACCTATAAAATAGAAGTAAAAGATACTAAACACATGATTTTATAAATTAAACATAGCAAAACTCTAAGATTAAAGACGATAAAAGTTGGTAAAACACCAACTTATCAGTAGACCTTGACTCTCTTTCCTGTTATTTTCTTCAATACTGTTCTACTAATTAGGCTGTTCTACTAAAGTTTCGGTTTATGTTGATACTTAGTAGTGCTCATCTACTAGTTGCACCACGTTTTGGTTGGTGTTTGTAGTAGCAATTCAGTAATTTTTATCAGATGTTTATGAGATTTTCTGTTTTTAAGCTTATTAAAACATGGTTTATTCAAATGTTTAGTTGTTCTATGATTGTTAGCTTGCTTAGAAAGTGTGTTAGGTGCTATCACAACATGTTGGGATTTTGGATCATGACATGTTTATATCAGAGAACTAGGTTACTTAGGTCACATGAGTCATGAGCAAGTTTAGTAGGGTCTTGTGGATTGGTACTAAGACGTCTGTACTTATCTTCGATAGGCTACCGAATCGTTAGGAAACTTCACTTTCTTGAATTCTCATTGTGCGTATTTGTCAATTCCGGCATTTGAATTTAAACTCTTATATTCTCTAAAAGATAGTGAGGACACTTACGACCAGATCGGGCGGACAACCACCAGTACCACCAGTGAGGGCAATAGAGGCCGAGGTGCAGCTCGTGCTACAATTAGAGTAGCACCTGTGGAGCCACTAGTTGCTCTAGTTGTGGAGCAGATACTAGATGTTGTTGAGCTAGTAGAACCATCTTAGGCACCAGATGTGCCCATTGTGATCTCAAGCCTTTAGGAGACCTTAGCCCAAAATTTTACTGTGTGCACGAGCCTGGCTCAGGCAGTTTTAGTTCCAGCTACTCCGCCCACTTTACAATCCAAGGGAGGTGCTCTGACTCCTTCTATCCTTACACCAGAGCAGGTAGCTCAAGGACTCCAAACACCGGGGGTACTACTAGCCCAGTCAGTTACTGCTGCTCGGGCCCGTGTTTTCTCACCTATGAGTGATGGAAGTAGAAGATACTTAAGCGTTTTGGGAGGCTTAAGCTTCGAGATTTTAGTAGGGTAGAGTCAGAGGATGCTCAGGATTTTATAGACATGTGCCAGTAGATCCTCCGCACAACGGGTATTTTGGAGACTACTAGAGTTCCATTTACTAATTTTCAGCTGACAGGGGCAACCTATAGATGGTGGGAGGCCTACGATTTGGGCAAGCTGGCCAATGCACCACCGCTTACATGGCATAAGATCTCACTGCTCTTCTTAGAGAAGTTTTTCCCATAAACTCACAGAGAGGAGTTTTGTCACCAGTTTTAACAGTTACGTGTCCTATGCCCCAGTAGCATAACAATACCCAAAGAAGTAATCAAGACATTTTAAGAAACAAAGAAATTGTCCTACTCCATACACAGTACTTCTTTCACGAATAACAATATAATCACCCCATGATTCCCATTCAACCATAATGTGTTACTTAACCTGTATCCAAATATTCCTTTACTCGAGTCATCCTTGATCTCAACCTTTCCAAGACATCACTGATTCACAAGTATACCTCAAACCAAAATCATTACAATACATAACTGTGCAATCAACTTGTTGATAGCAAACTCCCCCACTTGACACAAAGCCATAGGACAAAACAGTCGACGACTCAAAATTCTCATACTCTATGACTGCCATAATCCCCCACCGAAATTCAACTCAATCCCTGATAAACTCATGTAACAAAAACCCTCTAATACCTCAAATCCTCTGCAAACCTCGCATTCATCCTCGTGATGGACATGTCAACTAATATAACTGATCCAAACTCAAATTGCACAAGTATAAGCCACAGATAGATGAGAAATCCCTATACAGGATCATAAAAATCACACATCCGTAGATTACCTCGTAGGTTATAGCCACCTGCTTAGCCTTAAACTGATATCTCTTCATACCCTTTTACGGCCACAACTACTACGCAATCACTTAATCTTCTTGAGTCTGAACTCATCAACAAGACATGTGAAGCTAATTCATTCCATAATTTAACAACATGAAAATCTTTCAATACACTCACAAATCGAGCCAATACGTCAAATCAAGACAGAAATCAAACACCCAATAGTCCTTTTTACATCTCAAGAAAACTCTTCTCATCACATTCAATTCGTTTAAACACTTCTTGCATTCACATTATACTCACCATTTAGCCATTCCGCCACTCATCGAGCCATAAATTCCTTTGTAGGGACACTATCGGACATATAAGTCCAAAAATACATGCCCACTCAACCGAAATCTCGGTGCTCAAACTATAGTCAAAATCAAGCGTCAAGTCCTCCAGAATGGCCAATCATCAACATATAAAAATTGCATCTCACGCCTCATCCATGGAATCTTGGGCCGCTAATGGACAATTGATACCGAGCGCTGATATACGCATACAAATGCGTGGAAGGAATTCAAAGAGCTACGCTTCAAGTTTAATCAATGCCGAACGATAAAGATAGAAATATGGGAAGTTTATCCTAAATGCCCTATAGCCTCTCGAAGATAGGTATGTACATCATCATAGTGACCCACAAGACTCTACTAGACATTTGCTCATGGCTTGTAGAACGTACGAACCTAAAGCTCTGATACCCACTTGTCACGACCCAAAATCCAACTGGCTGTGATGGAACATAACCTAACCCGCTAGGTACAGTTAACAACTATCCAATTATAAATTTTTTTAATAAGATCATTAAGTAAAAGAAAATAGCTAAATCTTATACATTCCCAAAGGGACGGTAGGAAAAGTCATGAGCTTCTAAGATTTGAATTTACAAAGCTAGTATGAAAAAATTACATCATCTGTTCGAAATATACGTAAATCGATTTCTATAATTCTAAGGCTACCATGAAGAAGAGGCAACTACAACTAGAATGCATGTACATCTTCAAATCCAGCTTCCGTTGTACACAACAACATCAACACCTAACATCTACATGGAAGGTGCAAAAGTGTAGTATGAGTAGATCGAATAACATACTCAATAAGTGGTGACCCTAACCTTAGGTAGAAAGTAGTGACGAGTTGGAACATAGGTCGGATCCAACACCAATATCCAACAACATCTCATAATAACATAATGAAATTAATAAAAGAATTAACTCAGAGATAAAATGCTCAGTTTGTTCACAGTTCTAGAAAAATAGGCATGCCTTTCAAATATATCAGTAAAAACACAAATCTTTTACCAAAATTGCCAAAAATCAGGGTATATTTGAAATTTGTGATTTTCCCCGAAAACTATCACAACCCGAATTTCCTACCCCCAGGAGTCGTGAAGGCGCCTACTAATGAGATCTAGGCAAGCCAACCCTTAGCTATCTTTTTCATTAACTGACTTAGTTCTTTTAACGAATAGCAGTAATATCATGAAACAACTAAATAAAGTAAATAAGCGGAAGTCTTAATTAAAGAAATCAAAAAAAATAATGCAGAAATCGACATAACTTCTACCCAAGAACTGGTGTCACATACTCACGAACCACTAAGAGTACTAAATACAACCGTTTAAAAGAAAGTACAAACTGTTTGTCTTGAATACATGATATAACAGACTAAAATAGAGAAAGCGGAGAAGCTGGGCCTCCAGACCCCTGCAAGGCTACCTCGGTGTCTCGCTGAACTGAAGGTCGTTTCACTGACTGCTGCTGTGCACCGTAAGCTGCTTCGACACCTGGATCTGTCCCAAAATAAGTTTTCCCAAATTTTACCCAAAAGGTCAAAAATGACCCCGGGCCTACGTTGTCGAAACTCAAAGTTCGGGCCAAAACCCGATTACCCATTCCCCTACGAATCCAAATACATAATTTATTTTGAAATCGAACCTCAATTTGAGGTCCAACTCCCCAATTTTTAGAAAAAAACCTAGGTTCTACCCAAAATACCCAATTTCCCTATGAAAATATTTGATTTGAAGTTGAAATCATGTTAGAAGATGTTGAAGAGTGAATAAAATGAGTTAAAAATCACTTACCAAT
Organism: Nicotiana glauca; assembly: GCA_026770625.1. NCBI lineage: Eukaryota > Viridiplantae > Streptophyta > Magnoliopsida > Solanales > Solanaceae > Nicotiana > Nicotiana glauca. The sequence continues at coordinate 162,101 of MU759425.1, read as the reverse complement.
CGTTTTGGAGAAGAAAGGTTGTTTGGAAAATAGCCTCTTATGTTTTGGGGTTTTGAAAAGTGTAAAACAACTGAAATTCCCATTTATTTATACCCCTCTGAAGCTCCTTGTGTGGACCGCGGCCACACAGGCCTCCCTGAAGACATGAAGATCATAGCCCCATGTGAACCGCACAAAGCCGACCGCGGCCACACAGCATCCACCGCGAACCGCTCAAAGGTCATCGCGGCCGCGTTAGCCCCTTCGCAGACGCATGTGATTTCTTGCGGACCGCGCAAGAGGGTTCAGAGACCTGTAATATTTCTTGAACCTACAACATCTGTTCTTTTAAGTCTAAGGCATCCAGGAACCTACTCGAAACTCACCCGCCACCTCAAAACTCAAACCCAAGTATGCACACTACCTCAAAAACATCCTACGAACATATTCGTGTGATCAACTCGCCAATATAACATCATGAACATCGAATTAAGCCTCGAGTTCAATGAGATTTTTCTCAAAATTCCTACTAAACATCAATTTCCTATTTAGTGTATGGATCACATCAAACGACATCCGTTTTAACCTACCTTTACAGGAGTGATTCAAATCATATATAAGACTTGTACCGGGCGCCGGAACCAAAATACGGGCCGGATACCGTTACTTTCAAATAAGATTTAATTTCAATTTTCCTTAGGCATTTTCAGAAAATAATTTTATTTAAAAATTCATATCTCGGGCTTGGAACCTCGGAATTCGATTTCGGGCATATGCCCAAGTCCCATATTTTCCTACTGACCCTCCAGGACCGTCAAATACAGATCCGGGTGCGTTTACACAAAATGTTGACCGAAGTCAAATTTATTCATTTCAAGGTTAAAACTTAGCAATTATTTGCAAAATGTCACATTTAAGCTTTCCGGCTACATGCCCAAACTGTACACGTAAATCGAGGTGATACTAAATGAGGTATTTAAGTCCTTAGAAGCACAGAACTAATTAAAACAGGTGATGAACCCTTTGGCTCATCACATTCTCCACCTCTAAAACAACCGTTTCTCCTCGAACGGATAGAAGAAGGAAGCACTTGATCGAGGAAAAGACAAGCATAATGGCTCCACATATCAGACTCGGACTCCCAGGTCAATGCCTCAGGAGGCTGACCTCTCTACTGAATACGAACAGAAGGGAAACTCTTGGATCTCAACTGACGAACCTGCCGGTCTAGAATAGCTATCGGCTCCTCCTCATAAGACAAGTCCTTGTCCAACTAGACAGTACTGAAATCTAACACGTGAGCTAGGTCGCCGTATACCTCCGAAGCCTGGACACATAAAACACTGGATGCATGACTGATAAGCTCGGCGGCAGGGAAAGTCTATAAGCCACCTCTCCCACTCGATCAAAAATCTCAAACAGACCAATGAACATAGGGCTAAGCATACCCTTCTTCCCAAATCTCATCATACCTTTCAAAGGTGACACTTGAAGCAATACCCGCTCACCAACCATAAAGGCCACATCTCAAACCTTACGGTCTGCGTAGCTCTTTTGCTTGCACTTAGCTGAACGAACCCTATCCTGAATGATCACGACCTTGTCCAAGGCCTCCTGAACCAAATCCGTTCCCAACAACCGTGTCTCTCCCTGCTCAAACCATCCAATCAGAGACCGACACTACCTACCATATAAAGCCTTATAAGGATCCATCTAGATGCTCAACTGGTAGTTGTTGTTGTAGGAAAATTTAGCTAAGGGAAAAAACTGATCTCACGAACCTCCAAAGTCAATAACACAATCTCGGAGCATATCCTCTAAGATCTGAATAGGTCGCTTGGACTGGCCATCCGTCTAGGTGTGAAATGTTATGCTCAACTCAACCCGTATGCCTAACTCTTGCTAAAATGCCCTCTAGAAGCGCGAGGTAAACTGTGTACCCCGGTCCGAAATTATAGATACGGGCACACCATGAAGGCGAACAACCTCCCGAATGTAGATCTCAGCCAACCTCTGAGAAGAATAGGAGACTGGCACACGAATGAAATGTGCTGACTTGGTCAGCCTATCAACAATGACCCAAACTGATTCGAACTTCTTCCGAGTTAGCAGAAGTCCAGTGACAATGTCCATAGTAATCCGTTCCCACTTCCACTCGAGAAGCTCAATCCTTTAAAATACACCACCAGGCCTCTGATGCTCATACTTAACCTACAGACAATTCAAACAATGAGCCACATATGCTACGATATACTTCTTCATTCTATGCCACCATTAATGTTGCCGCAAATACTGATACATCTTCGCGGCACCCGGATGAATAGAGTACTAAGAGCTATGGACCTCCTCCAAAATCAACTCTCGGAGCCCATCCACATTAGGCATACATACTCAACCCTGCAATCCAAAAACCCCGTCATCATCTAAGGTAACATGCCTGGAATCTTCACGCTGCACTTTGTCTGTAAGGACACACAAATGGCGATCATCATACTGCCGATCAAGGATATGCTACAATAATGAAGAACGAGCGACCGTGTAAGTTGGGCTCAGAAACATCTAGTCTTAGAACTGATTGGCAAATGCCTGAACATCCAAAGTAAGAAGCCTCTCATTGAGCGGAACATCCAAAGCAAGACTGCCCATACTGGTTGTCTTCCGACTCAATGCATCGGTCACCACATTGGCCTTCCCCGAATGATATAGAATGGTGATGTCATAATCCTTCAACAACTCTAAACTCCTCCTCTACCTAAAATTCAACTCCTTTTGCTTGAACAAGTACTGGAGAATCTTGTGATCCGTGAACACCTCGCATTCCATTCCATACAGATAATGCCTCCAAATCTTCAATGCGTGAACTATGGTTGTCAACTCCAACTCATGAACCGGATAGTTCTTCTCAAGAATCTTCAATTGCCTCTAAGCATAAGCAATGACCTTGCCATCCTGCATAAACATTGCTCCAAGCCTAACACGGGAAGCATCACAGTAGACTGTATATGGCCTTGAAACTGTGGGCAAAACCAACACTGGTGTCATAGTCAGAGCTATCTCGAGCTTCTAAAAGCTTGCCTTACACTTATCCGACCATCTGAACTGGGCACCCTTCTAGGTCAATCTGGTCATTGGGGCTGCAATAGATAAAAATCCCTGTACGAACCGTCGGTAGTAGCCTGCCAACCCCAAAAAAACTCTAAATCTCCGTAGCTGATGCTGGTCTAGGATAGTTCTTGACTGCCTTAATCTTCTATGTGTCCACCTGAATGCCTTCTGCTCATACAACATGACCTAGAAATGCAACTGAACCCAACCAGAATTCACTTTAAGAACTTAGAATATAACAGCCTATCCCTCAGAGTCTAAAGAACCACTCTAAGGTACTGCTCGTGCTCCTTCTAGGCGTGGGAATATATCAATATATCATCAATGAACACTATCATGAATGAATACAAATATGGCCTGAACACTCGGTTCATCAAGTCCATGAAACCTGTTGGGGCATTTGTTAATCCGAATGACATAACTAAAAACTCATAATGGCCGTACTGAGTGCGAAAAGCTATCTTAGGGACATCGGATGCCCTAATACTCAACTGATGGTAGCCAGATCGCAAGTCAATCTTGGATAATACACTGGCACCCTGAAGCTGGTCGAACAAATCATCAATCCTCGGCAGTGGATACTTATTCTTGATTGTTACATTGTTCAATTGCCTATAATAAATACACATTCTCATTGACCCATCCTTCTTCTTGACAAATAATAGTGGCGCACCCCAAGCGAAGAAACTGGGTCTAATGAAACCCTTCTCAAGCAAATCCTGCAACTATTCCTTCAAATCCTATGAAGCCATACGATATGGTGGGATAGAAATGGGCTGAGTGCCCAGAACCAGATCAATGTATAAATCAATATCCCTGTTGGGTGCGTACCCGGCTGGTTTGACAGGAAAAAATAAGGGAACTCACAAATAACGGGCACATAATCGATAGAGGGAACCTCAGCACTGGAATCCCGAACATAGGATAAATAGGCCAAACACCCTTTCTCGACCATACACCGAGCCTTCACATACGATATACCACTATGAGTAGAATGACCATGAGTCCCTCTCCACTCTAAACGAGGTATACCCGGTAAAGCTAAGGTCGTCATCTTGGCATGGCAGTCCAAGATAGCGTGATTGGGTGATAACCAGTCTATACCCAATATAATATCAAAGTCGACCATATCTAAAAGAAATAAATCTACCCGAGTCTCCATATCCCCAATCACAATGACACAGGAGTGGTGGACTCGATCAACCACGATATAATCTCCCACCGGTGTAGACACACAAACAGGAATACACAACGCATCACTAGGCATGACCAAATACGGGGCAAAATAGGATGACACATATGAATACGTAGAACCCAGATCAAACAACACTGAAGCATCTCTATCACAAACCAGAACCGTACCTATAATGACTGCATCTGAAGCCTCTACCTCAGGCCTAGCCTGAAAAGTATAACATCGGGGCTAGGCCCCACCACTCTGATCAACCTCTGTGGGATGACCTACTGCTGGCTAACCTCCACCTCTGGCGGTCTGAGCTCTACCTCTATGACCTTTACCTCCCCCTCTGGCACCTCTACCCGAATCTCTAGCTGGATGGGCAGGCTGTGGAGCACCTGGTGCCTGAACCATGGCATGAGAACCCTAGTGATGGGAAATGCTCGGTGTTTGAGGGCAAAATCTGGCAATATGACCCGTATCACCACAAGTGTAACAAGTCCTTGGGTGCTGAGTCTACTGGCCCTATAGACCTAAATGACCACCATGGAAACTCTAAAGTAGCGGTGCAATGATGAGAGCTAGCGGTGCATTGAATGGCTGCTAATCAAAATAGTGTGCATGATAACCATGACCACCTATGGCACCTTAAGAAACATGGATGGCTGAATAGAAAGAACAAAAAGGCTGACCCCTATCATACAAATCTCTGCCTCCAGACGAGGCACCAATAAATTGGCCTGACGGACGGGGTCTCTTGTCTGCTCTGTGATTACCCCTATGTGACAATAACATTTCAATCCTTCGGGCCACTTTGGCCGCTTCCTAAAAGGATATCTCGCTCCCAGCCTCTCTAGCCATCTGGAGAAGAATAGGCTGAATGAGTCCATCAATAAACTATCTCACTCTCTCCCTCTCAGCGGGAAGTATAACAATAGCATGGCGGGCCAACTGAATAAACGTGGTCTCGTACTAGGTGATCATGGATCGCTGATAGAGACGCTCGAACTGCCTCCAATAGGCCTCTCACTGTGTAATAGGGAGAAACTTCTCCAGAAATACAAGCGTGAACTCCTCCTTGGTCAAGGCTGGAGATCCTGCTGGTCTAGCTAATCAATAATCCCTCCACTATGTCTTGGCGGATTAGGACAACCAAAATGTAGTGAAATCAACACCATTGGTCTCAACAATACCCATGTTCCGAAAAACCTCGTGGCAGCTATCCAAATAATCCTGAGGATCCTTGGTAGATGCACCGCTGAAGGTAGTAGTGGAGAGCTTCGTGAACCTATCAAATCACCAGAAAGCATCAGCCAATATGGCTTCCCCATCACCGGCCTGGGCTACCACACCTGGCTGAGCTACTCTAACTGGCTGAGCTACTGGAGTCTTAACCTGGGGAGCTACCTGCTTTGGAGTACGAGTAGGAGGAGTCTGGGCCCCTCCTCCATCCTAAGAAACAATTGTGCTATAGGAAGCAAACCTGCTCGGGTAAAACTCTCCATGAGACCCACCAATTGTACTAGAGCGTCCTGAAGAAGTGGGGTATCAATAAACCCCTATGGGACCTGAGCTGGGCCCACGGAACTGCTGGATCTGGTGCCGAAACCTCCTCGTCAAAGTCAACCCGAGGCTCCGCCACTGGTGTTGCTGCTTAGGGCTGAGCTCTGCCCCTAGCAGGAGCTGCCTAGGGCTCAGAGTGCTGATCAAAAGATGAGGAAGCGCGTGTTCTCGCCATCTGCAAAAGAACATAGTAGAAATTCAATTAGCATTGAGAAACTAATCCGCACGACAAGAAAGAACAAATGTTAAACTTTTCCTAACTCGGTAGCCTCTGGGGGATAAATACAGACGTCTCTGTACTGATCCCTCAGACCCTACTAACCTTGTCCATGAGTTATGAGACCTATGCAACCTAGAGCTGTGATACAAACTTTTCACGTCCCGGATTTCCCACTTTCAGGAGTCGTGATGGTGCCTACTAATGAGAGATAGGCAAGACAAACCTTAGCTACCTTTTTCATTAATTGTCTTACTTTTTTTAACAAATAGCAGTAATATCATGAAACAATGGAAAAAAGTAAATAAGAGAAAGTCTTAAATTAAAGAAATCGAAACAATAATATGAAAATCGACATTACTTCTACCCAAGAACTGGTGTCACATACTCACGAACCACTAAGAGTACTAAATATAACCGTTTGAAAGAAAGTAAAAATTGTTTGTCTCGAATACATGAGATAACAGACTAAAATAAAGATAGAGGAGACGTTGGGCCTGCGGACGCCTGCAAGGCTACCTCGGTGTCTCGCTAGACTGAAGGTCAGCTCCCTAACTACTGCTGAACTTTATAAGCTGCTCCGACATTTGGATCTGTGCAAAAGAGCACAGAGTGTAGCATCAGCAGAACCGGCCCCATTCATGAAAATAAGTTTTCCCAAGTTATACCCAAAATGGTCAAAAATGCCCCCGGGCCCACGTTGTCGAAACTCGAAGTTCGGACCAAAACCCGATTACCCATTCCCCCACGAATCCAAATACATACTTTATTTTGAAACCGAACCTCAAATTGAGGTCCAACTCACCAATTTTTAGAAAAAACCTAGGTTCTACCCAAAACACACAATTTCCTCATAAAAATCTTTGATTTGAAGTTGAAATCATGTTAGAAGATGTTAAGAGTGAAGAAAATGAGTTAGAAATTACTTACCAATCATTTTGGAGAAGAAAGGTTGTCTGGAAAATCGCCTCTTAAGTTTTGGTGTTTTGAAAAGTGTAAAATAACTGAAGTTCTCGTTTATTTATACCCCTCTGAAGCTCCCTATGCGGACCGCGCAAAAAGGACCGCGGCCGCATAGGCCTCCCTGAAGACCTACAGATCATAGCCCCATGCGAACCATAAAAAGCCGACCACGGCCGCACAACGTCCACAAGCGGACGGCTCAAAGGCGATCGATGCCGCTCTACCCCCTCCGCGGCCGCACGCGATTTCTCGCGGACCACACAAGAGGGTTTAGAGACCTGCAATATTTCCTGAACCTGTAACATCTGATCTTTTAAGTTTAAGGCATCCCGAATCCTACTCAAAACTCATCCGAGCCTTCGAAACTCCAACCCAAGTACGCACACTACCTCAAAAACATCCTATGAATATATTCGTGTGATCAAATCACCAACATAAAATCATGAACATAAAATTAAACCTCTAGATCAATGAGATTTTTCTCAAAATTCCTATTAAACATCAGTTTCCCAATTAGGGTACGGATCACATCAAACGACGTCCGTTTTTAACAAAACTTTACAGGAGTGATTCAAATCATATATAAGACTTGTACCGGGCGCCGGAACAAAAATACGGTCCCGATATTATTACTTTCAAATCAGATTTCATTTCAATTTTCCTTAGACATTTTCAGAAAATAATTTTACTTAAAAATTCATATCTCGTGCTTGGGACCTCAAAATTCGATTTCAGGCATACGCCCAAGTCCAATATTTTCCTACTGACCTTCCGGGACCGTCAAATCACGGGCCTGGGTTCGTTTACCCTAAATGTTGACCAAAGTCAAATTTATTCATTTCAAGGTTAAAACTTACCAATTTTTCACAAACTATCACATTTAATCTTTTCGGCTACATGCCGGGACTGTACACGCAAATCGAGGCGACTCTAAATGAGGTTTCCAAGGCCTCGGAAGCATACAAATAATTAAAATAGGTGATGACCCCTTTAGGCCATCATATTCTCCACCTCTAAAACAACTGTTCATCCTCGAACGGACAGAAGAAGGAAGTACCTGAGTTGGGAAAAAGATGAGGATAACGGCTCCCATATTGGACTCGGACTCCTTGGTTGATGCCTCAGGAGGCTGACCTCTGCACTGAACACGAACAGAAGGAATACTCTTGGATCTCAACTGACGAACCTGCCGGTCTAGAATAGCTACTGGCACCTCCTCATAAGAAAAGTCCTTGTCCAACTGGATAGTTCTGAAATCTAACACGTGGTCTGGGTCACCGTGATACCTCCAAAGCATGGACACATGAAACACTGGATGCACGGCTAATAAGCTCGGGGCCAAGGCAAGTCTATAAGCCACCTCTCCCACTCGATCAAGAATCTTAAACAGAACAATGAACCTATGGATAAGATTTCCCTTCTTCCCAAATCTCATCATGTCTTTCATAGGCAACACTCGGAGCAATACCCATTCACTAACCATAAAGGCCACAACTCGAACATTGCGGCCTGCATAGCTCTTTTGCCTGGACTGAGTTGCACGAAGCCTATCGTGAATGATCTTGACCTTGTTCAAGGCCTCCTGAACCAAATCCATTCCCAACAACCGAGCCTTTCCCGGCTCAAACTATCCAACCGGAGACCGACACCGCCTACCGTATAAGCCTCAAAAAGAGCCATCTGGATGCTTGACTAGTAGCTGTTGTTATAGACAAATTCCGCTAAGGGCATGAACTGATCCCACGAACCTCCAAAGTTAATAACACAAGCTCGAAGCATATCCTCTAAGATCTGAGTAGTCTACTCGGAGTGGACATCCGTTTGGGGGTGAAATGCTATGCTCAACTCAACCCTCACATGCCACGCCATACAGATAATGCCTCCAAATATTCGATATGTGAACAATGGCTGCCAACTCCAAATCATGAACCAGATAGTTTTTTCTCATGAATCTTCAACTTCCTCGAAGCATAAGCAATGACCTTGCCATCGTGCATCAACACTGCTCCAAGCCTAACACGAGATCATCACAGTAGACTGTATAGGGCCCTGAACCTGTGGGCAAACCCAATATCGGTGTCGTAGTCAGAGCTATCTTGTGCTTCTGAAAGCTCGCCTCACACTTATCCGACCATCTGAACCGGGCACCCTTCTGGGTCAATCTGGTCATCAGGGCTGCAGTAGATGAAAAACTCTTCACGAACAGTCGATAGTAGCCTGCCAACCCCAAGAAACTCTAAATCTCTGTAGCTGATGTTGGTCTAGGCCAGTTCTTGACTGCCTCAATCTTCTTTGGGTCCACCTGAATACCCTCTACTCGTACAACATGACCCAGAAATGCAACTGAACCCAACCAGAATTCACACTTCTAGAACTTAGCATATAACTTCCTATCCCTCAAAGTCTAAAAAACAACTCTAAGGTGCTTCTCGTGCTCCTCCTAGCTACGGGAATATATCAATATATCATCAATGAACACTATCACCAATGAATACAAATATGGCTTGAACACTCGGTTCATCAAGTCCATGAAAGCTGTTGGGCATTTGTCAATCCGAATGACATAACTAAAAATTCATAATGCCCGTACCGAGTGCGGAAAGCTATCTTAAGGACATCGGATGCCCTAATCCTCAACTGATGGTAGTCAGATCGTAAGTCAATCTTGAAGAATACCCTGGCACCTTGAAATTGGTCGAACAAATCATCAATCCTCGGTAGTGGATACTTATTCTTGATCGTTACCTTGTTCAATTGTCGCTAATCAAAAACATTCTCATCTTTCTTCTTGATAAATAACACCGACGCACCCTAAGGAGAGACACTGGGTCTAATGAAACCATTCTCAAGCAAATCTTGCAACTATTTCTTTAGCTCCTTCAACTACGATCAAGCCATAAGATACGGTGGGATAGAAATGGGATGAGTGCGCGAAACCAGATCAATGCAGAAATCAATATCCATATCAGGTGGCATACCGGCAGGTTTAAAGGAAAAACATCTGGTAACTCATAAACAACGGGCACAGAATCGATAAAGGGAACCTCAACACTGGAATCCCGAACATAGGCTAAATAAGCGAACATATGCTAAATAGGCCAAACACCCTTTCTCGACCATACGCCGAGCCTTCACATACGATATAACACTGCGGTTAGAATAACCAAGAGTTCCTCTCCAATCTAAATGAGGCATACCCGGTAAACTTAAGGTCACCATCTTCACATAGCAGTCCAAGATAGTGTGATCGCAGACAGACCATTACGAACATAGTGAAAAACCCATCAAGATTTACCAGCCTCGCTCAATACTATGTGAATGTATAGCCATGGACGCGGATGCGAAGACCAAAACTTCAACCCATTGTGGACGTGACCACAGAAGAACGAACGCAAAGAACAAACAGCTACACTAACTAAAATGCCCATCTAGAATGCATTCCTCCACCCCGATCGTGAAGCACAACAGAAACACCAGAAAACCAGCAGTCTCATACAATTGTGAAATGGTCTGAAGCCAATCAGAAGCACACCCAAGCCCCTCGAAATTCCATCTAAATATTCCAACAAGTTCCATAACTTAATACGGTCTACTCGAGGTCTCAAATCAGATCTAGCGATGTCAAAATGATTAATCGCACCTCAAATCAGACTTAAATTAATATTGAACTTTTAACTTCCAAAACTCACGCTGAAACATATCAAATCGGTCCGAAATAAACTCAAATTTTGCACAGAAGTCCCAAATGACCTAAAGAAGCTATACAAATTCTCAGAACCTCAATCCCAACCCGATATCATCAAAGTCAACTTTCGGTCAAAGTTATGAACTTTTCAAACCATAAATTCCAATTTTTGGCAATTTGTACCAAAACCTTCTAGAAACATCCACATGTAAATACGGGTAGATGCCCGAGTAAAAAATCACCATTTGGACCTAACAGAACCATCATAACCCTAATCCGAGGTCAAACACTAAAAAGTCAAACTTGGCCAATTCTTCTAACTTAAAGCTTAAACTATGAAATTCATTCTTCCAGACCAATTTCGAATAGCCTGAAAACCAAAATCGATGATTCAAACAAGTCATAATATATCATACAGAGATACTCATGTACCCAAAGCTAGCGAGAAAAGGGAAAATTCTCAAAATGATTGATTGGGTCGTTACACTATGCTAGGAGGGTATGATCGTGACTCCGTCTGAGATAAGGTTTGTAGAGTTGGCTCATTAAGCAGTATGGTTGGTTCCCAATAAAAGGGGAGAAGATTAGGAGGTTCATTGGTGGTCTCAACTATGTATTATGCTTTATTATGGCTTGGAAGGTGGCGACGGATGCGACGTTTGATTAGGTAGTCGATATCGCTAGATGCTTAGAGCTAGTACACAGTTAGGAGCGGGAGGCCAAGAGGCTTTATAGTTTAGGTGATTTTTGTAGTTCCTCAAATGGAGGATAGAACAATCACATCAGGGGTCATCCTTATATGCCCGCTCAAATGGCTCGTCCAATTCATCATGGTCCATTAGCTATCCAACGTTCATACAGTGCTCGTCTAAGTCAATAAACTTTTAGTTCTCTCCCAACTCAGAGTTCATCATGTACTCTATCAATTTAGGATTCATCAATACCTGGTTCTTCTAGTGGCTATATTGGTTCTCGGGGTCTGATTTAGTCCCCTCCGCCATTTTTAGATTGAGGTTGCTATGAGTGTGGACAGTTGGGGAATGTAATGAGGTATTGCCCCATCTTATGGGAGGTCCAGTTTAGTAGAGAGGTCAAGCTATGACTTCCGCACCAGTTACTTTACCGCCCGCTCAGCTAGCTCGGGGTAGAACTCAGGCAACTTGAGGTCGCCCTAGAGGGGGAGGTCGATCAGATGGTGGTCAGGCTCGATGCTATGCTTTTCCCACTAGGCTAGAGGTAGTTGCTTTAGACAAAATAATTGCAAGTATTGTTTCTGTGTGCAACAAAGATGATTCCATATTATTGGACATTGGTTCCACTTATTCATATGTGTCACCATACTTTGATTGTTATTTTGGTATGACCCGTGACTTATTAGTTATGATTGTTCATGTATCTACAGTGTTGGTTGATTGTTGGTACACCTCATATTTTCATACGTAAAAGTACGACATAAGTAAATTAATGGATGTTCGGGAATTGGATTATTTTGAGATCATAAGCATTATGCTATTTCAAACAAGTGATAAGTAAATTCATGAAGGTGAGAGGTAATTAAATCGAAGAAAATGAATTTTGCAAATGTTTGAGATCTTGAGATAAAGTATGGTACGGTCCAAGTTACAATACCCGATATTTATGGACTAGGGACATATAAGGTACCACATGACCATAATAGTAAGATGTGATAAAAGTGAGTGGTATTTAAGTAATTTGAGATCATTTTTATTTAAGTGGATAATCGAGTAATTATTGATTTTAGTGGGAAATTAACAATTAATTAAGATGTTAGTTGTTAATTGGTTAAGAAAGGGTAAACATCAACATGAGAGAAAGCTACCAATATATATATATGTAAGCCACCACATAAACTGCGGCCCACATCCATATATATGATATCTCAAACTTAAGTCTCATGACTCTTAAGAGTCTCATCACGTTACTTTGAGTCATTTAATATGAATTTGCATATATTATATAAGCAACGCAAGACCTTCAACAATTCAAATCAAAGTGAGATTTTGCAATTATAAGGGAGTATGGTGCAATCTTTATTAAGAATATCATATGAATTTTTCTATACTACGATCTTGTCGTCACGTGTTTTGTCGCAATTACCGTATGTTATAGAGATTATCAATAGAATATACTCAGGTATGTTAAGGCTATCCCTTCATTCTTTTTTGACATAATCTGTATGGTACAGAAAGAACGAGCAAATGCACAATTTCCATAAATGACTATATTCATAGAAATACTAGAGGTTCCTATGTTCTTGATTCCCATATGTCTTATTATTCTATCGTTTGTTCATGGGTCTAAGAAAATACGTAAGTTGATAAAGTTTATATCATGATATTAATCAGATGCATAATGGTCTTATGACACTCCGAGAGATTTTATTGAGATACTTCTGATGCATTACATTTATTTATACATGTACATTGACCCATGACTTGATGGTGTTATATAAGTGTGTTTTAAATGTATATATATGTATACGGGATATAGGAAATGGTTACCGCATCATATACGTACCACTACTTGATCAGTTGGTATATGTTGATGATTTTTCCTACAGTGACCGAGATGATATGATAGGATGCCCTCAGAGGCTGATAATGTTTTGAACATATGTACCTATGCACGGCATGACATTCATACGCATATGCATGACACTATGAGTGTTTCATGATTTACAGGATTATTCAATGTTACATGTTGAGTCCTTTACTACATGTTTCTCTCATGCCTATTATGTAAAGATTTTTATTCCTTACATACTCGGTTTTGTACTGATGTCCCTTTTACCTGGGGACGCCGCATTCCTGTTCGTAGGTCCTGACAGACAGGTCGAGAGTCCTCCATGTAGGCTATCAGCTTAGCAGAAGATATTGGCGTGTTCCATTTGTTCCGGAGTTTCCTGTTTGCTCAGTATGATTTAGACGTGTATTTATTGGTATAGAGGGGCCCTGTCCCGACCTTTCTCATAAGTATGTACTCTTAGAGTCTTGTAGACAGATGTCATGTATACGGATGTTTGTATGGTATTGTCAGCCTATATTTAAAGTATATAATTGATCTCATTAGCCTTATAGGCTCGTGTGTCATAAGTATAAGTTTCTATATTAGGTTGGGTCATTAAATGCCGGGTATTCCCTCATGTTTACTCTAGTTATATCGTGACACACCTTCTGGCCCACTTATCTATGATTATGTAATAAGAAAGATACATTACGTTGGTACTCGATTAAGTAAGGTACCGAGTTCCTATCACTGGCCATCTATTTTGTCCATGACAAATGTGGTATCAAAGCGGTTCTGGCTTAGGGAATCTACAATCCATATCTAGTAGAGTCTTGTTTATGGGTGTGTTGTGCACCACACTTATAAGCAGAAGGCTACAGGGAATTTAGGACTGTTACTCTTTATTCTTACTCTAGATCATATGGCAGAGCTCACCTGTAAGAATTCAGAGTCCTAAATTCTATTTTATTTGTCGTAAGACGATACCTAAATTCGGAAAGACGGTTGGTAAGAGATATAGTTGTGGAAGAGTTGAGTCAGAGGAAATCGATTTTTGAAAGATGCTTATGATGAGTAAATGTAAGGTCTTCACTAGATCATGTGTGTACTAAGATGTGTAAGCTTCTTGATAAGGAGTCTTAAGGCAAGAATATCTATCCACCCCTATGTTAAAAGGCAATGAGAGATTCAGAAGATAGATACAAATTTTGACAAGTGAAGCAAGATGAAAAAGGGTACAAGGCGCCCAATTAATGAAGATTATCAGTATTGACAATTTAGATAGAGGAATATAAGCCTTTTGAGTTACCTTCAGCAATAACAGGGGTATGTACAATTGGCCACACCCATGTCACTTATGCCCTATGGGTGCTAATAAAACTAGTATAAAAGAAGGACGGATATAAGGATCTGGCCGAGGTTGGAATGAACCATAAAGGTTGATGGATTGTTTGTATTAGTTGACATTTTTTAGGGATATTACAAATCTGCTAATAGATCCCCTTGTGAGACACCCAGATGGTGCACTATAAAGTAGTACAGCCACATATGAGTACTACAAATATAGACACTGGAATCCTGGAAGGTATAAATTTTACCTTAGTGTGGCTCCCATCCCTAGTAGACAGAGAACGTTAGGCAACTCAAAGAGCTAAGGGATGGAGCAAGGGGAGCTAAGAGCAAACTAATGTCTTGTTTGAGTTTTTAGAACAAAGTGATAGGCATAGAAGTTAGTAGGAAAATAAGAAGAGAGTTAATAAAGAATTATTAGTAAGATGTGATACATGGATGACAACGGTAGATCAATAAGATAAAAGTATTACAGATTCTATAGTCAGGTGAGGAAAAGACTAGAGGTGGCAGGCCTTGAGACGATAAAAGAGTATAGGCCATAAAGTCATATCCTCATTTCAAGAAATAAGTTTGTGACTCCAACGCAACTACCGGAAGGAAACGTTAGACCCCAGAGTAGTATAAATCAGTATGGATTGGTAAAAAAAAGATAAACTAAACATGAATTAGGGACTGAGTGGTCTGATAGTGGTCGACATCATGAGAATTTCATATTGCATTTCGGCAATAATAGATGGACAACAGAATAATATTAAGGAGAAATTCAGAGAATGATCATTCAGGAAGGCACTTTCCTAAAGCAAGCAATGTGAGCAAAGTTAAGCTTAAGGGACCGTATGTGCCAATTATACTAAGTATTAACCTTGCGAGTAAGTAATTTTTTTATCCTTCATATAGAAGGATTACCACAAGGCGAGTAAGGTTCATCAATGATGTGAAAGGAGGCCAAAGATGAAA
>MU759425.1:60597-146068 GCA_026770625.1 Nicotiana glauca | reverse complement strand
ATATAATCAAATGAAGGAAAAGACGAGAGGAGCCAAGCCTTGAGATAACAAAAGAATATAGGCCATAAAGTTTATTCCTCATTTTGAGAAATAAGTTCGTGACTCCAACGCGACTACCCAAAGGGAGAGTTGGTCCCAGAGCAATAGAAATCAATATGGGCTGGTGAATAGGATAAACTAAACATGAATTAGGGCTGAGTGATTCGATAATAGTCAGCATAATGAGAATTTCAGATTGCGTTCCGGCGATAATAGAATGGAACACAGAAGAAGATTCATGAGAATTCAGAGAATGGTAATTCAGGCAGGCGCTTCCCTAAAGCAATCAATGTGAGTAAAGTTAAACTTAAGGGACTGTATGTTCCATTAATACTAAGTGTCACCCTCGTGAGTAAGGAATTTTGTTATCCTTGGCGCAGAAGGATTACCGCAAGGCGAGGAAGGATTATCAATGATGTGAAAAGATTACAAAGATAAATAGGTAAAACAACTATAGGTAGAACGCCATAGCTCTAAGTCTTAGTCCTCCCCTAATGGGGGGGGGGGGGGGGGGGGATATGGAGTGATGTGGTATTAAGTCAGAATTAAGTGGTGCTAGTAATTATGGAATGGTAAAGGAAGAATACGAAAAAAAATGAAAAAGTGATGAGATTGAACTTATTCAAAGCCTAAAGATAGGATATGATTCTTGAACATTATAGAAACACGACGTCAAGGAGAGGAAGTGAGGGTTCCTGTATGAGATGTTATTGATAAATAGCGAGCTAATACTAGACGTAAGTAAAGAACAAAGGAAATAAACCGAGAAATATTACGCGGAATATTGATATGAGAATGGGCCAATGAGTAGTTAGTAGTTCATTCAAGAAGAGCCTAGTTATGGCCAGGCAGGAGGATACAGACAAATCAACAAATCGTGCAATATAAACATACTGAACCCCAACATGGGAATTTAGTCACGCAGATATGACATCATGATCCTTGAGAAATATTCAGATAGGAGTTGGGGTAGTTAAAGGTGTTGTATAAGTGTTACAACAATAAAAGAAAGTACTACTGGGAATACAGTCAAAATATAATTTCATAAGCAATAGTACGAGCACATGAATATGGATTTAAGTAACTAGGGATAGTTATAGGCAAGTAGGAACCTCAAGAATTCTATCGGGAATACGATGTAATAAGCTTGCAGCCTTACAAGAGTCAGAGGGTCTTCCCGTAGTACTACAATGAAAGACTAGTTGAGAAAATAATGAAGAAGGCTTCAACCTAAGAATAGTGACCTAAAGAGCAAATGGTATTGTAACAATGGTCTCACAACAACATTACATGCACTACATAAGAAAGTGGCACCTTCTGTTGCTAATGAACGAGAAGTAAAATCAAAACTAATATTTGAGATCATATGAGTTGCACGAAAATTCCGGCATGATTAAGGATGACCAAGAAAAGCAATAGCTTACATTTAAAGAAAGCTGATAAGGAACAGAAGGAATTATTCGATCACGTTATGAATGCACTCAAGATTTCGAGTATTATCCATGCAGCATATATGTTAACAATCATATAGTCGTAGAAGACTCCGGTATAATTTAAAAGAAAGAATTGAGCACAGGGCATAAATAAAAAATTGAATTGTTAGAAGATTGTGTCATGAATGTTCCATAACGCTCATGAAAAGCTAAAGTAATAACTATAACCACAAGCCACAGATCGGAAGGTAGCTTAAGCCTACATAAAGGCTGATCAGAAGGAAAAGGAAACTAAAAATTTACATCAACCAAGTACATTGGGGTTTGATTATTAGACCCAGCAAATTTTAGAAATTATGATTGAGAACATTGCACAATCACTTTTAATATCATACGTGCAAGAGAGATAATACAATATCCATATTCTATTACAGCTCTACGATAAAGCCATTTAGAAAAGTACCACCTTCATACGAAGTCAGTATGAAGCTCCCATCAAGTTATGGATATAAGTTATACCTGTATGGAAGGGAGGTCATGAAAGAGATAGAAGATGTGATGCAAGATTTTAAGGTAAGTAAGGTAAAGATGAAGAATGTACGAGATACTCAAGTGCAGGAGGTTGTGAATAGTCCATACTTTAGATAAAAGTCTAGAAGCGCGGGGATTCAGTATCCAGGAATGATAGCAGCATTGTCAGTGGCATATCTTCCAGCCTATGATTTCTAGGTACCGAGAGATCTAGTCAAGAGAGTAAAGAAAAGTTGGAGATGATGTGATGTCTCGCTTGATGTTCCTGAATAACATAAGGAAATATATGGTGCAAGCAAGTTGAAGGAAGGTTGGGAGTAGTATTGATGAATATCTGTAGATCGCTAGATAAAGTATGGTAAAGCGACAAGGTTTTAGAAAGATAGGTGTAAGGATAAGAAATGGAGAGTGAGAAGGTGATGAGAATAGATAAGTCTTGAAGATTAAGGCCATGAAAACGAGAGATTCTTTAAGTTATAGAAAGCCCAGTATAGCCTGAATGAACTCAAAGGAGTTTAAGACTAGTAACATTTAGAAGATACAGAATGCAACCCTAGTAGTAGAATGCGGGTGTAATTGTGACAGATAAACAATGACGTTTGGTCCTTCGATTGATTAATTATTTGAAAAAAAAATGAGAACAAGAAAATATTTCATGGATGACAGTGATTAGGATACCCCCCATAAGATGAATCACGTTGGAATGATATGAAATATGATTATGGAAGTATAGTATCATATCACCCCAGGTGGATCAGGAAAATCACGTCAAATATTCCATCCTTTAGATGAATAATAATTAGGAATCATTGAAGGGCTTGGATTTATACATCTATGATAAGAAGCGAAAGAGTAACCTAGAGTTCGATAGCAGACCTCATTAACGATAAATCATAGTTAGAGTTGTAGCATAGTATGACCTACCTAGATACAGTAAAGTCATACAGGATAATCGGGTCTATGAAATAAGATATATCAATGTTCATAAGTTTGAGAAATTACCGAGCGAAGAACTTTAGTATACCTATAGATACCTATAGGGACATCTTATCAAGCTCTATATATATTCACAAAGTGAGGACTAGAGATTGGCAAACAACTTGAGGTAAAAGGGGAGAAGAGTCACACAGGCGCACTTACAAGGTCAGAGTCGTACATACTGCATGATGAAAGATAGCAACAATTACAAGATTGGAAGGATTCCAACCACAAGTCATGGTGTAAAAAAGAGGCCTAAAGGGGGGGGGGGAGTGACCTAGCCTTCAGGAATAAGATTATTTTGAGATTATAAGCATTATGATTTTTCAAATAAGTGATAAGTAAATTCATGAAGGTGAGAGGTAAGCAAATCGAAGAAAATGAATTTTGTCGAAGTTTGACATTTTGAGATAAAATACAGTCCAAGCTACAATATCTAGTATTATGGGCTAGTTTCATACAAGGTACCACATCACCATGATAGTAAGGTGTATATGGTGTGTTAAAAGTGAGTAGTATTTTAAGTAATTTGCGATAATTCTTAATTATGTGAATAATCAGGTAATTATTGACTTTAGTGGGAAATTAACAATTAATTAAGGTATTGGTTAATTGGTTAAGAATGGGTAAACATCAATATGACAGCAAGCCACCCAAATATATATATGACACTTAAGTCATTATTGAGTAGGGGGCAAGACTTAAGATTAAGGATATGTGGTTAAGCCACCACATAAAGTGGGACCCACATCCATATATAAAGTTATCTCAATCTTAAGTCTCATGACACTTATGAGCCTCATTACATTGCTTTGAGTCATTTCATATGCATCTACATATATCATATAAGTAATGCAAGACCTTCAACAATTCGAATCAAAGTGAGATTTTGCAATTATAAGAGAGTACGGTGCAATCTTTCCCAAGAATGTCATACGGATTTTTCCCTACTTCGATCTTGCTGTCACATGTTTTGTTGCAATTATCGTATGTTAGAGTGATTTTCAAGAAAATAAACTCAGGTATGTTAAGGCTATCCTTTCATTTTTTTGGTATGATCCGTACGATACAAATGTAACGAGCAAATGCACAACTTCCATAAATGAATATATTCATAGAAATACTAGAGGTTCCTTTATTCTTGATTCCCTTATGTCTTATTATTCTATCGTCTATTCATGGGTCTCAAAAAATACATAAGTTGATAAAGTTTATTTCATGATATGAATCAGAGTCATAATGGTCTTATGACGTTCCGAGAGATTTTATTGATGTACTTATCATGCATTGCATTTATTTATACACGGACAATGACCCATGACCAGATGGCATTATATATGCATATTTAAATGTATGTATATGTATATGGGAAAAGGTTATGGTATTATATACGCACCACCACCTGATCAGCTGGTATACATTGATGATTTTACCCACGGTGACTGAGATGGTATGATGGGATGCCCTTAAAGGCTTGATGATGTTATGAACACATGTACCTATGCACGACACGACATTCATATGTATATGCATGACACTATGAGTATTTCATGATTTATAGAGTTATTCAGACTTATATGTATACGCACCAACTCCATGTTTCTCTCATGCCTATTATTGAATGACTTTTATTCCTTACATACTCGGTACGTTATTTGTACTGACGTCTCTTTTACCTGGGGATGTTGCATTTCATACCCGCAAGTCTTGACAGATAGGTCGAGAGTCCTCCATGTAGGCTATTAGCTCGGCAAAAGATATTGGTGTGCTCCATTTGCTCCGAAGTTGCCTGTTTGGTAAGTATAATTTAGATGTGTATTGTTTGGTATGGAGGGGCCCTGTCTCGACCTTTATGACAAGTATGTACTCTTAGAGGCTTGTAGAAAGATGTCATGTATACGAATATTTATATGGACTTATCGGCCTACATTTGAAGTATATAATGGATCATATTGATTTTATCAGACTGTATGTCACATGTATAAGTTTCTATATCAGGTTGGGTCATTCCATGTCGGGTATTCCCTCACGTTTACTCTGGTTATATCATGACAAGCCTTTTGGAACACTTATCTATGATGATGTAATAAGAAAGATATGTTACGTTGGTACTAGGTTGAGTAAGGTACCGTGTGCCCATTGCAGCCCATCAGTTCGGGTCATGATAGTGTGTATCGGTCGTGTGTGGTGATTATTGGGGGGATTAGAGATGAGAGTTGATCTTTTAGGGCTTAGTATGGTTGATTTTGATGTGATTTTGGGTATGTATTGGTTGTCATCATGTCATGCTATTATGGATTGCTATGCTAAGACTGTGGCATTGGCGATGGTGGGATTGCCTAGGATTGAGTGTAGAGGTTCGTTGGATTATGTTCCCAGTATAGTGATTTCATATATAAAGGATCAGTGGATGATTAAGATTGAATATTTGGCATATTTGACATTTGTGAGGGATGTTAGTGTTGATACTCCTACCATTGAGTCTATTCTAGTAGTGAGAGACTTTCCACATCCATTTCCTGCAGACTTGCCAGGCATGCTACCCCACAGGGACACTGATCTTGGTATTGACCTAGTACTGGGCACTCAGCCTACCCTAGTCTTTCGTATGGTATGACACAAACAAAGTTGAAGGAATTGAAAGAATAACTTTAGGAGAAACTTGATAAGGTCTTCATTAGTCCTAGTATGTTGCCCTAGGGTGCATCTGTTCTATTTGAAAAGAAGAATGATGATACTATGTATGTGCATTGATTATAGACAGTTGAACAAATTTACAATTACGAATAAGTACCCATTACCGCACATTGATGAATTATTTGACTAGCTTCAAGGTGCTATAATGTTTTCAAAGATTGATTTGTGGTCTGGGTATCACCAAGTGAAGATTTGGGGATCGGATATTTTGAAGATGACACTCAAGACCCACTATGGTGACTACGAGTTTCTTGTGATGTCTTTTGGGTTGACCAATGCCACTGCAACATTTATCCATCTTATGAACAATGTATTTTAGTTGTATCTTGATTTTTTTTCATACCATTCATTGATGATATACTGGTGTACTCATGCAGCCAGGAGGATTATGAGTAGCATCTGAGGATTGTACTACAAATGTTGAGGGAGAAGAATCTATATGCTAAATTCTCCAAGTGAGAGTTTTGGCATGATTTTGTGGAATTCTAGGGGAACATGGTTTCCAGTGAGGGGATCAAGGTGGATCCAAAGGATATTGAGGTAGTTCAAAAGTGACCTAGACCGTCTTTAGCTACTGAGATTAAGAGTTTTCTTTGCTTGGCAGAATATTTTTGCCATTTTGTGGAGGGTTCTTGTCTATTGCTGAACTTTGACTAGATTGACCCAGAAGGGTACCCCATTCAGGTGGTCTGATGAGTGTGAGGAGAGCTTTTAGAAGCTCAAGACTACTTTGACCACAACTTCAATTGTTGTTTTTTCTTCAGCATCGGGTTCACATACGATTTATTGTGATGCTTCTAGGATTGGAATTGGCTGTGTCTTGATACAAAAGGGTAGGTTAATTGCTTATGATTCATGCCAGTTGAATCCCCAAAAGAAGAAATACCTTATTCACAACATGGAGTTGGAAACCAATTTTCATGCATTGAAGATTTGGAGACACTACCTTTATCGTGTTTTTGTGAGGTATTCACAGATCATTAGAGTCTACATCACCTGTTTAAGAAAAAAAGATTTATACTTAAGACAACTAAGATGGTTAGAACTGTTAAAAGACATATCAACATTTTGTATCGTACCGGGAAGGCTAACATGGTTGCCTATGCCTTGAGCAAAAAGGCTGTGCGTATGGGTAGCCTTGCATATATTCTAGTTGGTGAGCTACCGCCAGCATCAGATGATCAGGCTTTGGCCAATCATTTCGTAAGATTAGATATTTTAGAGCCTAGCACGATTCTTGCTTGCATCATTTCTCTATCTTCTTTATATGAGCGCATCATAGAGCGTCAATATGATGACCCACAACTAGCATTACTTCTCTCTTCTCTCTCCTAGCGACCGCCCTTTATGGCCTCCACGACCAGCGGCCGACCTCCTCCCGAGGTTGGTTCATCATCTACCTCCCTCACTCAGCCGTTACCAACCTCTACAAATCCTAATACAAACTATTATCCACCTTAAACCTATGCAAATTTATTAAACCCTACTATTATAAATACGCCCATGCCAACCTTAGCTATGTTACCATTGAAACCAGTTGAGTTCCTTCATGGAAAATCAGTTGTGGAGTGGAAGAAACAAGAAGTGAAAGAATCTATCGTACAACAAGAACTTCAATTTGTAGTTGTTGGGAAATTCTCATATGGGAAGCCTGTTATTGGTAAATTACGTAAAGTGATTCCAGTTCAATGTGAGATTAAGGGTCATTGTTTAGTTAATTTGTTTGAAGATAATCATGTGTTGATTAGGCTGTCATTATTGAAGGATTATTTTCATGTTCTATCAAAACCAACTTTTTATTTAAAGGCTCAATCAGACATGTGGCAGATGTGTTGTACAAAGTGTAATCCATGGTGGTAACCTGACGAAGAGACTCCAATTGCAACAACTTGGATTAGCTTTCCAGAACCTCCAAACTTCTTTAGTAAGGAATGTGTGTTTTCATTAGCTCGTGCAGTTGGTAATCCATTACATGTAGACTTCGCAACTCAAAATGGGACTAGACCTAGTTGTGCTAAGGTGAAGGTGGAGGTTAAGTTGTTAGGTAAGTTCCCTTATCATATTAAGATTGTGGAACAACCTGATGAATTTGGGCCAGAAGATTTTAAATGGATTAGGATTAAGTATGATTATATGCCAAAATATTGCAAGCCTTGCAAGAAACAAGGGCATAGTGACGCAGAATGCTGGGTAATTCATCCAAAATTACATAAGAGATTTGAAGAAGATGTTAAGGATCAAGGCAAGGAGAACACAATTGTGGTAGGCACTGAAGCAATTGGTACAACTTCAAATTCAACAAAGATTCTGTCAAGTGGAAAGGTGGTTGGTAAGCTTGCTACCAATCATGCCAAGCAATAATTGATACAAGCAAGGAAGAAAAAAATACCAACGGGATAATAGGGGTCACATTGTTGATAACAAACAAGGTAAGGAAGCTGACAAGGGTAAAGGGAAGGCCAAAATTGATAAAGTAGCAACCAAGAACATTTTTAATGCACTAGAGGTTGAGGAATCTTATCAACCTACTCTACACATTATTTCAGGCAAAGGTGAGGGGATCATAGCAATGGTAAGAAGAAGGAACATGGGAAAAGCAATCCAAGAAGAGACATTAAAAGGAAAAGGAAGGCAATATCGAAATGTCAAGCCCCAATATTAAGGCTTCTGGGTTAAGGTTGGGGAAGATGCTAATACTAAGCCAACCGGAAAAGGTAATCAACAGGAACTTAAGTGTGTAAAGAAGGAAGCAATGGAGAAAGCGTTGGAGGATCAGCAAAATGGGAACTTAGCTAAGACTAATTCTATTGTTCCTAGTGATGAAAGTACTGATGAATGCGCTGATAAGGAATCCACAATCGGCTGGGTTCATAAATGGTTTGTAACTAGCAAAGACGAGCTAAGTCAACTCAATGTGACTACAAACCAATTATGCCAAGATATTCTGTGTCAAACATTTGTAGATTCTGGGCAGCTTGACGAAGTTTATGAGGTAAATTAACCAAAGGATTTATGGAATGATGCAATTGAGGTAAATGATGATTAACTAGACACGATAAAGACAAAAAGAGACAAAGCGAGAGCAGCAGTCCACCTGGAGATACGCTGGCGATGCCAGACCTAAAGCTAGGCTCCCCAAGCGATAGGCTAGCGACACCAGGATAAAGTCAGGTACCCCAGGCGATAAGTTAGTAAAGCTAGGCTTGGCACCGGGGTCACCTGATGAAGCAGCGACATTAAACCCTATCCCTAGTTCAACTGTCAAGATTTTGGCCTATGTAAATGGTATTCCGGTATGTGCATTGGAGACCAAAATTGATGATATTGTGAAGGTTAGGGATGATAGAGTAGGGTCAGACCAAAGTAAATGCAATTTAAAAGGTGGTGATATCAATAGAAAAGACATTTCTGAGCAGACTACCACAGTAATTCCTGGGCTAGGCAATGTATATGAGCAGCAATTCAAAATGATGCAGGTTGTTGCTTCTTCTGTGGTGAATAGCAATGAAAAGGCTGATTGGAAAGCAATTGTTCTAAGAGCATCTAGGGAAATAGAGGAAGTGCCAACGGAATATGGCACTAATCAAATTATGCAGTTGCATCATAACGTTCCACTGAAGACTCCACGATAACATTTATATGATTTAGTTACACAAAATGTGGCACCAATTTATGAAGACTTAATGAGACAAAATCCTATGGAGGATGAGTGATATGATGAATCAACGACAAAAAACTTCAAACAGGTGGCTAGGGATAGGGATTTATCACTTACAGCTAGTGATAAAGGAGGTAAGAAAACAAAGAAGAATCAGAATAAAGTGCCACAACAACCTTCAATAATTATGCCCAGGAGGGCAGCTTCTCTATCTAAATGATGATCAAAACATAAATATGGAGCACAAGCTCTGTGAATACACAACAGGCCTTTCCTAGAGTGATCAGCATTTATAGGGAGCAAAACTTTTGTTTAGTTTCGTTGATAGATCCTTTTCAAAAGAAGAGGCTCATTAATAGATACAGAAGAAAGTAGAATATGGAGACTGGTTATGCAAATATTAATGGGCAAATATGCTTGTTCATTGATGTAGTGGTGGAATTGAAATTACTAGATGATACTTTGTAACAGGTGACAGTCAGAGCGTTTCACAATGACCTGAGACGGCACATGATGATGGCATTTATTTGTGCAAAATTTTCAACAATGGAGAGGTTGGAAATGTGGGATCACTTGTATTACGTAGTACCTGATATGAAATTACCATGGTTGGTAGGAGGGGATTTCAATGTCATATTGCACAAAGATGAGAAAATAGGAGGACTACCAGTACACCCTCCTGAATATGAGGAGTTTTCATTTTGTGTAAACTCTTATGGTTTGTTTGAACAAGGATACAAAGGAAGTCTATTTATATGGTTGAATGGGAGATCCAATGATGCATGTATATTCAAAAGATTGGATAGGATCTTTGTGAATTTGCCATTTCAAAACATGTTGCCAACTGTTGAAGTTGAACATCTAATCAGAAGTTCATCGTATTATGCACCATTGTTAATGACATGTTGGGAGAACACCCACAATTTTGTCAAGCCTTTCCGGTTCTTGAACTTTTGGACGAAACATGCTACATTTATGTATGTGGTGAGGTAGAATTAGGAAGCTGATTTCTTAATGGATCCATTTTTTTTGTTCAAGCAGAAGCTCAAGAGGGTAAAGGCAGTATGTCCAAATGGTGTAAGGAAATATTTGGTGATTTCTTCAAGCAGTTGCCTATTTTTGACGACATTGTTCAGGAGAAAGAAATGTTGTTTGAAGAAGAGCCTACAATTGAGAACAAGATTGTGCTTTAAAAGGCTCAATATGAATTGAAAAAATACTCGAGTATTGAGGAGAAATAATGGAAGCAAAAAGATGGGATGACCTGGTTTGCTGAAGGAGATAGGAATACAAGTTTCTTACACAATCATGTCAATGGCAAAAGAAAGAAATTGCAACTGAAGAGGATCAAAAGTGGAAGTGGTGTATGGATTGAAGACCAGGAGCAATTGGCTATAGTTGCAGTGGACTTGTATAAAAAACAATTCACAAATAAAGTTAATACATCTAGCTATTTATATACGGCCAAAATTGAGGAGTCCGACTTTGGGGCTATTACGGGTCTACTATGTCGCTCCAAGCCTAACCTCGAAGAAGCCCGAACAGAGCATGAGGTGCAAACTTGAGATGCATCCCTTGAGGGAGCACATCAAAGGGTCATTGTGGCTGACCTCAGAGCAGTACAATCGATGATCTTAATGAAAAGGCAGAAAATTCCCCAAACACACTTGTTTAGAGCTGACCAGGTCTGCAAGTATAGTATAAATCTGTACTGAGCGATTACACAGTTGTACTAGTAGCGTCTCTTCATAATTTATTAGACATGATTGTGTTGGGGTTTACCCCTCCTATATAAAGGGGACCCTTGAAATTTTGCAAGCTCTCTCAGATTTATTTTACACAATATATTGAATACAACACTAACATTCTCTGCTCTTTACTAACACTATTTTTTTCATATTTATTGCTTATTATTTCATTGTTCATTTATTTTTCATCATTTATTTCTCATCATTTACCGAAAAAGGCCATCTTTATGGCCCCCATTATCATTGATTCTTCATCGATAGTCTGTGGCTATTAACCCCGAGGCCTTGCTCCACCTAGCTCGAGGCCCAGCCTTGTGACCTTATTGGTTTCTGTTTCTTATTTTCTTTACTCACACTCAGCATTTATTTCCTAACAACTAGTGTTAAGATAAATCACGTATTTTTTAGAACCACAAAATCAAGTATTATTGTAGTTACCATTTTTAAGGTAAATAGTTTGGCACCCACCGTGGGACTAAGAATAATAGTGATTATTGTGGTGCTAGTTTTCTTGAAACACAAGTTATTGTCCATGTATCTCTAATTTCAAGTCAAAAATGTCTAACTCAACAAAGGTACATGAAAACAACGTATTGGGATCTAAAGAGAACACAGTGCAGATGCCGGTTTACCATAGCAAAACCAAGGGGTAGCACAAGCGGATGCCTATATACCACTGCAAAATCGAGGGGAGACACAAATCACCGTCAACATAAACTCACGCAACGCCGTTTATGTCGATGTGAGCTCTAATAGAAACGAGAGTGTGCTTGGTGAGGAAAGAAACATTAGTTTTCAGGTCATTTTTGAGATGTTACAAGCACAACATGTGGCGATTGCTTAGCTCAAAGACACCTAAAAAACCCAAGTATAGTAGCACCGAAAATGGCTCCTCGAGTCGAGCAGGTGGCTGAGAGATCAAGCAACAACGGATGAACAACTGACCTCGCTATTATTAAGATGCTAAAGGACCACACCAAAAGGATTGAATTAGGAGAAAAGAAGATAGAAGATAACGATAAAAGGGTAAAAAGTTATAGCTCGAGGGTCGATAAGATCCCGAGCGCGTCCTTGACACTGAAGGGCATAGATTCAAAGAAATTCATACAGAAACCATTCCCACCAACTGCGGCTCTGAAGTCCATCCCGAAGAAATTCAAAATGCCTGACGTCTGAAAAATATGATGGGACCATGGATCCCAACGAGCACATCACCGCTCACACTTGTGCTGTAAAAGGAAATGACTTAAGGGACGACGAGATAGAGTCTGTCCTACTGAAGACATTCGGAGATACAGTATCGAAGGGGGCCATGATGTTGTACCATACAACCTAACCCCAAACTTGATAGATTCATTTTCCATGTTGGCGGACTCCTTTGTGAGGGAACACAGTTCCATCAAAGTTGCCACCAGGAAATCCGATGTTTTCAAAATCAAACAACTAGAAAATGAGTTGTTAAGGGAATTCGTATCTCGATTTCAAATGGAGCGAATGGAATTACCTCCAGTACCTGATGACTGGGCAGTACAAGATTTCACTCAATGATTGAACGAACGAATATCAGTAGCTTCGAATTAGCTAAATAAAAATTTGGTCGAATATCCCGCCATAACTTCGACGGATATGCACAATAGGTGTCAGTCAAAAATCAGGGTCGAAGAAGACCAACTAGGAGCCCCCTCGGACTTAGTATATCACACCAGGCTCTCTGCGAAGGATAAAAGATTCACAATAAGGGATCCAAGATCAATGAAGAAAGGTACCAACCATATATAGAGGATCAAAGAAATGCACCGAGGCATAACATGTGTATGTGGTGAAATTAGAGGGCCTGATTTCCCGCCATCAAGCAACCTTAAGGAGGTACCTCGAGACTCTGAGGACATAAAGCCACCTGGGGAAGGTATCTCGAGACCACGATGATATGAAATCATAACTTAGTCCTCTCCTTCGAGACTAGTCATGGTCAGGTTCGAGATCTAGATAAAGATGAAGGGGGGAAGCCCTCAGAACACGCAGTTGAGTCTGACAAGGCCAGCCTATCCCTGGCCTATGTGGGGGTGTCGAGTCAAGCCATCACATCTCCATGTTTTATAAATTAAATATACATGTATTTCGAGTTTCCTCTACTATATAAAGGGAACTCGCCCTACCTTGTAAGGGACTGATCTTGCTCCCACAAACTCTACAAAGAGCAATAATGTCTCTCTCTATCTCTCTTCTCTTACTAATACTTATTGGTTCTCATTGATACTGAGGATACCTCGATATCCTTTTCCTACATATGTGTTATTCATTTTTTATAAGTTCTCCATCGAAAAAATTCAATTTTGGTTATAAAAATTTGTGTTTGATTATATTTCTAGCTGTTAGATTACTCCTGAGTATCCCCGACTACCCCAGGTCGATCTCGAGTTCCCGATCGACCAAGCTTGTGCTCGAGCAGTAGACTCTTTGGTTCGCCCGTTATCTCGTTTATCTTTTGCCCCATCATTAAAATTCATAACATTAGCACCATCTTCTCTAACAAATTAACTTGGTAATAGATCATGTATTTTTAGAGTCCCATTTAATAAATTTAATTGTTATCATTTTCAGGGTAAACAATTTGGCGCCCACCGTGGGGCTAATGATAGTGATTATTTTCTTGCTACTTTCGTTACACAAACACATATCATCTTTCACACTTTTTCTTGTCAAGATCCTTTGATTTCAGATAAAAATGTCTGGCTCGGTGAACGAAGTTGAGAACGATCGCCTCGAAGATCACGGGGAAAATGGTATAGCTATCCCGACCGCCGGAGCACCACTACAGGATCCCGATATCATGCTCATACCAATACTAGTGGACGTAGACTCACATGACTCATAGCAAATCAACGAAACATCTTACGCCGACAGAAGCGTGCGACACAATGACTGACAGAAAGTTCAAAAGCCCCGGCCCACGAAGAACAGGAAGTTAGCCTTCACGTTATTTTTGAAATGTTGCAGGCACAACAATTGGCCATTTCTCAGTTGCAAAGCTATACGAGGACTCCCATTATAGTAACACCAGAGACAGCTTCCCCTTACGAGCACACCATGCACGCACGCAAACACGAAGAAAAATAGCAACTTCCAAGATGACCCCGCCATAAAAACATACTCCAATGTCATTGAAGAAGCAGCGGAGGAATCCGAAAATTCGGAGGCCGGATAATCAAAGGAATAAACACCATAAGAAATCGACCCTATGTTGTTTCAAATGATGTTTAGCCAGATACCTGACCGAGAGTTGGCCATGCGTCCGTACCCAGTGTCGGCTAGAAATCGGGGTCGCGGGCTACCGTCAAGAATGCTGTGCAGAAACAGAACGCCCAAGCAAGCTTTCCACGAGGAAACTAATGCTGAACAGATGGAGATACCATCCATGTGCCGCTAATGGGATGAACACCCCAAGATCCAACATACCTCGCAATGATTGGGGAGTAGTCCGAGGGCGATGTCCTTTGGGAACATCCAGCAAACCCATATCCGGTAAGGCACAGCCGGCAGACGAACATTGGGTAGTAGAGTGTGGTCTCAACTTTGTTATACCAAATATCGTCATCACCGTGAGTGAAGCCAGGAGCACTGACCGACTCAGGCTTACTCGATCAAGGCCCCTTCGAAAGAACTATGACCCGACACGAAATCCACTGGATGCGGGCGGCAGCTGGACTACAAATGACTACCATCTCGAAAATATGACAGTCATACAACTCAGTCAAAGTTGCCGACGAGTACTGTCGAATGGTCAAGCTCAAATTTCGCTCCAAGAAAAGAAGACTACTGGGAGGGATAAAGTAAACAGACCACGACGTATCACCATGACAATGAAAGAGCGGCACCGCCCTCAGAGAACTCATGACATGGGAAGCAAAAATACCCGCTACGAGGACAAAGATTGATCATGTGAAATATTTCCAAGGATACTCTTGCGTCTAGGAAAAGGGGCACCACGGCTCCACCCTAGCGTCATGTCGGCACATTGGTAAACCTCTCCCTCATCCGCTTAATCTTAAAATAAATCTTTTGTTCATAGATTCAGCAAGTTCGGCCACCCATAACTATGGTATCAGACCAATGTTCAACAGGGTGGTCTGCGTTAATGAACCAAATCAGCCCCACATCCCGTATCCTTTGTGAATTTCAAATGACAAGTTGCCAGAAAGACCGTTCTCTCGATACAACCCACCTGAGTCTGTCGACGCCCCCATTTTTCTAAGGCAAAAAGTGGGTTTCGACATTATGGATTAAATGACTCTTCTATTCCCTTTTTGGGGAATTGGGTTATGGATTTTTGGAGAGTCGCCACCTAATGATTATAGTGCATTAGGAAACTTTAAAAGAAAAGAAGAATATTTTGAAAGAAAACCAGAGTTCGGGTAAGGGCTTGAGATTATCTTGAGGGGAAGATGTTAGGCTCCCCTCAAGATCCACTAGTGTGGTTCCCGGCCATGCTTAATTGTGACTTTGAGAAGAATAGGAATAAACAAACAAAGTTTGCACATATGAAGTATAAACAAGTTGAAAATTTTGAAAGAAGGACACAAGTTATTTTGAAAAGAAGAAGCTTAGTTGAAGGAAAACATTAATCGAAGACAAAACATCAATAAATAAAGAAGGAGAAAGGGGGTCCTAGGTTTAAGTATTATATGGATCACTTTGGTGCAATACCAGCAATCATTCTCACACGAGATATTAACGCACCAGTCATCATATCCATATTCTACCCTTCCCACCCCGTTAAGGTATTTAAATGCGATTAGTCTCATTTTACTTATTGCATGCTAGTACCCATCCCAACCTATCAGTCCTGGGGTATTAGGACTTCTAATCCTAAAAGGGGAAGAAAGGGATGGGGGCTTTGCATAGAGTTTCAAAGGATAAAAGTCTAATTCGTCATTCAAAACAAATACCACGTAGGGGAAAGAACAAGAAGACAAACCAAGGCTCAAAGAAACCCCTTTAAACAGATAACATATAGTTTAGCATGCCTTGTATATACTGGTTTGTTCTTAAATTAAAATTAAGCGGCGGACTGACCAGTTTAACACATAGAATTAAATAAAAGGTCTACATTAGGCAACTTGGATCCAATTGTTAGGATCTGGAGCGTTTTACCAAATTATTAATTAAGGACCTAATGCGGAAAAGTTTGGAAACAGAAGCAGAAGCTTGGAAATTATAGAAGTTCAGAAAGGTTTCGAAAATTGATGGAACTGTTTAAGGAAATGTACAGTAGAGTTTTTCAGAAGTAGAGTGCTTATAAAGGAAGAGAGAGTTTGAAAACTGTTTTGAAAGTAATTTCATGAATAAAAGTTCAGACAGAGAGTTAGAAAAGTGATTTCAGAGACAGAAACACGAGTTTAAAAGTCGCAGACAGGTTGGGACGAATGTGTTGAAAACGTTGAAAATAGTTGCCAGATTACTGATTATACAACTTAGGCGAACTTTTAGATCCTATAGGCAGGATATCTACTTTGGTTTTTATTTACTCAATTCTATTTTAAACGTTTAAGGCATGCGAGCATTGTGTTACCCTATTGTTTGCCTATATTTTATGCAATTCAATAGGCATGGTTTCTATATGCTTGAATAAAGAAGAATGCAAGCCTATAGACATGATCTCTAGGTGATTTAAATGTTTTAAAAGCCTATAGTCATGATATCTAAGTGATTCAAAGTCTTAAAATCCTATAGGCATGATATCTAAGTGATTCAAAGTGTTAAAATCCTATAGGCATGATATCCAAGTGATTCAAAGTGTTAAAATCCTATAGGCATGATATCTAAGTGATTCAAAGTGTTAAAATCCTATAGGCATGATATCTAAGTGATTCAAAGTGTTAAAATCCTATAGGCATGATATCTAAGTGATTCAAAGTGTTAAAATCCAATAGGTATGATATCTCCCCTTTAACATATGCAAGCAACAAAAACCCCTCCCATACCCTTTACTACTATACTCCCCGAGTTCTTTTACAAAGTTATTATTACAAAGCCAAAAGTAAAAAAAATTAAAATACATCATAGCCCACATCTAGATCCAAACTGCCTACTGCATTCTCAATATCCAATACATGTGTTTTACCAAATCCGGGTTCCAGATTTCAGGGCCTTCTCTTATTCAGAGTGTTTCAAAGTTCCAAGGAGCTTCAAGAGCCCAGACAATGCTTACACTCTGAAGAATGAATATTGTAACAGAGTAGTGCAATGTGTGGAATTACCAGCCCTCAGGCATCCAAGTTCAAAGGGAGCTCTAGGGTCCCTAAACGTGGCTTACCAAAGGGGGGTAGAACTTAAGAACAAGGTGTAAGTGCAAAGTGAGGGAGGAACCTCAGCAGGAGGTGGTCATACCCAGCCATGGCATAGACTGGCACACCCCTAACCTCTTGCTCAGATTCAAACAAATAAGAGCAGACTCTTATAGAGTCAAACTTAGGTCTGAATGGTGATTAGGACACCAACAGACCCAAATTAAAGCTCAGCACATTGAGGGGAAAGGGAATGGGAAAGCAATTGAGTAAAGATTCAGAAGAGTCTTAGTTCTGGATCATAGACAGCAATTCAAAGTGCTGCCATGATTCAGGACAATACTCACATACAAAGGGAATAGAGGGAAAAGGGTTAAAAGCATAACATAAAGAGGCATAGCATGCATGAAGATAATCACATAGTGCAGGAAAGCACAAGTAAACACGCAAAGAAAGAAAGGGTAGAAGCAGAGAAGTTGAACATATAAAAAGGGTAATGTTTAACTAGGAAAACATAACAGTTGCAAGTTTAGAATAGCAGAATAGCAACAACAAACAAATAGCCAGGCAGTCAAAAGGAACAAACTCAAGAGGCTCCCACAAGTACTTAGGAATTCAGACAGTAGGATGTAAAGATACAGAATGCTCAGTAGTGGTATAGAAAAATAGAGAGTAGTAAGGGCAGTAGTAAAGAATATTTCAAGACAGAGATGTGAATTCTGATTTTATTTTCGGTCAGAATTCGATTATCGAGTGAAGAGAGGAGCATGTATTTATACTTGAAGTCAGGCAGGCAAGCAAGGAAAGAAAATAATCGAGTATCAATCAGAAAACAATCAGTAGAAGGGAATTCCTTTAATCAGGGAGTTCAAATTTGAACAGTAAAGGACTGGAGTTATTTAAGGAAAGGGGATCAAGTAGCATATCATGCACAGTATGCAAATAAGGGGTAGATTCATAAGGGAAAGTTTAAAACATACGGTTTAAGTAAATAAAGCAAGAAGTAAATCAACTAGTACATAGTAAATCAGGGAATCAAAGATTCGAAATCAATAATGAACTAAGTCAGAAAATAAGGGGATAGGAATGTTCAATTTAGAAAAGGAAAGAATCAATCAAGTTCACACAATGTCACTCTGATATCAGTACCCAAAATCAAAGGTTGTTTGGAGAGGAAATATCTACATATAAAGAGTGCATGAGTTTTTAGAACATGCGCGGCTGGATTCAAAACAGAGAAAAGTGTCATGGAACCAAATTTAGTGAGTAGGGAACTATTAAGTAAGGAGAAACATCGAATGGCATGCAAAAAGTCATATGAAAGGTCTCGTAAAGCTTAGCCGGAATCAAAATCACATAGAGAAACAAAGAGAGTTCGGAAATTAGGGTTTTTTAAATCAGATTAACTCAAAGAAGATAAAGCAGACAAAATCACATACAAGTGGTCTGAAAAACTCGACTGAAACCCCCAAATTCTAGGGTTTCTGCTATTAATCGAGTGTGGAGATGAAAGCAAATAAATCAAGCAAGAATACGTTCAGAAAAACCCACAGGAACTAAAAAAAATATTTTACGAAAATATGGTAAAAGAAAATACAGTAAAAGGAATCATAAGGATCGGTAAAAGAAAGCATAGTAGAAGAAAACATGTAGGAATCACAGTAGGAGCACATAGGAGCCATGGTAGAGCAAATACAGTAAAAGAAACATATACGAAACATAGTAGAATAGGTAAAATTGAAGAAACCCTAAGTCAGAGAAGATGAACATTTTTGAAAGCAAAATTTTGAAAGAGATTTAAGAAATAGTTTGAAAACCTTAAAATAAACACGGATCTAGAGCAGATCTAGAGAAAATAGGAAAACCTCGGGAGGCTATTGTTTCAAAAGAACCCTAGAAGTGAGAGAGGCCTGGAAAAAGGGTCTGCTCCGAGTTGAATGAGTCAGAGATGGACTCATAAGGCTAAAATATGCCGGAGTTGAGCCGGAGATGGTCGTAACACTTGAATCGGCGGAGATCTGAGCGAAGAACTTCAAGCTCAAACCTTGAATCTTCGAGTAACCGGGGTATAGGGGTACGTGAGGGTGAGTATAGGCTACCCAGGGCTTGGGACGCCATTGATTCCGGTGAAACAAGGTGGAAACCAACGGAGTGGGGCTAGGATTTCGGAGGGAGGCTAGAGAGAGTTTGAGACGAAGGGATTCTAGGGGCGGCTGATTTGAGTAAATGAAGTAGGGTTTAGTGGTGTTGTGAAATTAAAAAGGAATGGGGAGATCGTGGCCGTTGATCAAAATGATCAACGTCCTGGATTAAAACAGTGGCCGGGTGGGTTTGGAAATGGGTCGGTTAATTGGGTCGTTTAATTGGGGTTAATTTGGGGTCAAATGTGGTTATAATTGAAATGGAAATAGGCTAGCCTTTGAATAGCCACTTTTCCCTTTTTTAACTAGTTAAAATAGTTAAAAATAATTTTAAATCAAATTGAAAACACAATACTAATTGATAACATATAAACATTAATTTAAAAATATCTGGAGCAATTTTATAATTATAAAACACGGTTAATTATAACATAGGCTATAATTGCAATTTTGAACAATTTAGCTTAGAAAATATCGAATAAATTTATAAGAAATATGCAAAAATCATCTTAATCATATTTGGTGTAAATATAATGATGGAAAATAACTGACTCACAAAAAGGAAAATTTTGGAATAATTATTGAGGTTTTATACTATTAAAAGAGACAATAAATTAATTCTAAAATTTAAAAAAAAAATTGGGAAAAAATACTAAAACCTTTAGGGATGCTTATATATGCATATGAAAGCTATTTGAAAGTATTTTTGGGGTATAAAAATACATAGGGAAAAATTAGGTTTCAACAGAGTTTGAGTTAGGACTTCAGGCTTTACACCATCAAAGGAAGTGCAAAATATAAATGTTTTACTCAGACGACCATCGACATTCTACCCAAAGGCGTCGACGGTCCCATCTCGACAAAAGAGCGAGATTCGTCGCAAAGGGAAGAACTAGAATAAGCCGACAGGGACACACCAATTCCTGTAACATCGCCAACACACCCCTCGGTAAAAAAGAACTATTTTTTCTCTTTCATTCCCTTTTACTAACCTGAACGCAGATAGCTAGCTTGGATGTTTATAGGTTCTCAAGACTCTCCCCTGAGACTCCTAGACCGCTATTTCCCCCTTCAGCCGGGCTCCCGCCCTGAAAGGAATCTTCTCAGCAAGATTACTGGCATAACAACATCCAGAAGAAGGTTTGATGATGTCATGAGCTTTATTCCGATAGCCCAACAACGGATGATGGTTTGCCTCTAAGGGCATCCCCCCTTGGAAGGACCTGGATACAATGGACTAAACCCCGGTCAATAATTAATTGCTGGGCCAGAATGGTTCAAGAAGTCGTGCACGCACAAAACGAGTTCACAATGGCGAAATGATATACATCTATACCAAGCAATAAAAGGATATTTTCTCAGCATTTTATTCTGCTAGCAAAGAAATCTCAAGTATATTCCCAACAGCAGGCCCCCCTCCACTGACTACATTCTGAAATACTCAACGACTCGATGCCTACAACTAGGCACTCGTGCGATCTCAGGATCGAAACTTTGGGTATAAAACACCTTGTATGCTGTGAAATTGAAGGGCCCGATTTCCTGCCATCAAGCCCTCTTGGGGGAGGTACCTCGAGACCTTGAGGACATGATGCCACCTCAGATAGATGTCACCAGATCCTGAGAATATGAAGTCATAACTCAGTCCTCTTTTTCGGGGACTATCAAGACCTGAATCAAGGTTGAGATCGGGATGAAGAAAGGAGATCCCAAGGCATGCAATTGAATCCGACAGTAGTGGCCTATCCCTAGCATATGCTGGGATATCATGTTAAGCCGTCACATTTCCATATTTCGTATATTAGATATACATGTATTCATTACTAAGTCTCCTCTCCTTTATAAAGGGGACTCACCCTTCCTTGTAAATAACTGTTGTTGCTCCCACAATTCTACAAGGTGCAATAATATCTCTCTATCTCTCTTTTCTTACAAAAACTCATTGGTTAACTGTGATACTAATGATACCTCGATATCCTTTGCCTCTAAATGTGTTATTAATTTTATATGTGTTCTCCATCGTATAAACTCAATTTCGGTTATAAATAGCTCCGTTTGACTATATTTCTAGCTGTTAGATTATGTCTGAATATACTCGACGACCAGAGGTCGATGCCGAGGTCGAACTCGCAGTGCCATCCAATTGAGCCTACGCCCGGGTAGCAGACCCTTTGGTTCGCTCGTTACCTTGTTTATGTTTTGCCCCATCATTAAAAGTCACAACACTAGAATTGTCTTCTTTGCCAAATTAGATTGGGAATAGATCACACATTTTTAGAGTCCCATTTAATAAATTTAATTGTTGTTACCATTTTCATGGTAAACAGTTTGGCACCTACCGTGGGGCTAAAAATAATAGTGATTATTTTCTTGCTAGTTTCATTACACAAACGCATATCATCTATCACGTTTTTTATTACCCAAGATCCTTTAATTTCAAGTAAAATTGTCTAACCCAACCAACGTAGCACCACTACGGGATCCTGATAATGCACCCAGACCAATACTAGAGGATGTATACTCACAGGATGCACAACAAGTCAACGAAACTTCCCACGCCGACAGAAGCATACGACACAGCGACCGACAGGAAGTTCAAAAAAACCCCGCCCAGGAAGAACGTGAAGTTAGTCTTCACGTTATTTTTCAAATGCTACAGGCACAAAAACTTGTCATTTCTCAGTCGCAAAGCCATCTGAAGACTCCCAGCACACCAACACCGGAGATAGCCCCCCCCCCCCCGTCAAGCAAATACCCAAAAGATGAAATTATATCGGATCAACGGCTGACCCCACCATAGTAAAGATGATGGAGGACCTAACCAAAAGGATCAAATCGGGTAAAAAAATGATCCTGGCAAACGATAAAAAAGTCAAGAACTGCAACATCCGAGTAGACCACATCCCGGGAGCATCAGTCCTAAAAGGTGTGGATTCGAGGAAATTTGTACAGAGGTCGTTCGCCGAGGAAGTTTCCCCGAAGCCCATTCCCAAAAAATTCAGGATGCCGTAACTCCCCAAATACAACGGCACCACAGATCCTAACGACCACGTCACCACCTATACCTGCGATGTAAAAGGCAACGATATAAAAAATGACGAAATCGAGTCCGTATTGCTGAAAAAATTCGGGGAAACACTTTCGAAGGGGGACATGATGTGGTATTATAACTTGGCTCCCGACTCCACAGATTCATTCGCCATGCTAGAAGATTCCTTCGTAAAGGCGCATGTTTTCAACAGGATGTCTGATGTTTTCAAGATTAGTCAAAAAGAGAACGAGATGCTTCGAGAATTCGTGTCCCATTTCCAAATAGAACAAATGGAATTGCCTCCCGTCTCCGACGACTGGGTGGTACATGCCTTCACCCAAGGCCCAAACAAATGAACCTCAATGGCCTCGAAAGAGCTAAATCAGAACCTGATCGAATACCTAGACGTGACTTGGTCAGACGTCCAGAACCAGTACCAGTCAAAGATCATGGCCGAGGATGACCAACAGGGAGCCCCTTCGGGCTCAGTATACCCGAATAGACTCCCGGTGAGAGAAGCGAGACCAAATAAAGAAAGGTACCAGCCTTACCCCGAAGATAGAATGGACGTCCCGAGACGCAACCTACCTCGCATTGACTGAAGGATAGATTGAAGACAGGATCCTCGAGGATTCATCAATAGAGCCAGAATCGATCGAAACATAGCACTAACAAATGCGGCCCACATATCGGAGTACAACTTCAGCGTCGATATACGAGATATCGTGTTTGCCATTAGCAAGATCGGAGATGACAAATAGCCCCGACCTTTGCATTTAGACCCATCCCACAGAAGCTACAACCTACTTTGCAAGTTTCACCACTCACTCAGGCACAGAACTGAAGATTGCAGGCAACTCCGAGAAGAATTGGCCCGATTGCTCAACGACGGGAACTTTCGGAAATTCCTCAACAGCTGGGCTAAAAGTCAACCGCGGGGAGAAGGAGTGGATAAGGGGAACAAAACAGACGAACCTGAAGATATTGGCCCCATGATTTTCTGAACGTTCCACCCGAGCACATTCAAACAAAGAACCACTTGGCAGCTGCCATGTAAACACCAAATCCAAAATGCGCCGTCACCGAGGTATAAGCGCCTATCACTCTCCCTATCTTCTTCTTCACTATTGCCTTTGGAAAACGCAATAATCAAGGTAATTAGGATGATATCCCACCTCTAAGATTCCGAGGCTTCGAAACGACCGTAGCACTCTTTTCCCTTTATCGATCTTTTTATATCCCGTATCGGGTTTTCTACTGGCAGGGGTTTTTAACGAGGCAAGGGAGACATTTCTCAAAGGCCATAGCAAGCCTACAGGATCCTTATTATGACCGGTCCAGTGCTGCAAAATGACGAACCATGCCCCAATAAGAAATCAGTGCACGGGCCGAACCCAAAACAACAATATGGCATGTATTAAAACAGCATATATCTATGCCGAGCATTGAAGAATATTGATTGGAATTTCATACTTTGGAAAAGAGAATCTCAAATGCATCCTCAGCAGGGGCCTTTCCAAAAAAAATATTTCGAGATACTCGGAGACTTAGCATCAACGGTTTGACGTGGGCTCATAAAGCCCCGAAAACACAGCTCCGAGTTCATAAGAAGAGGTCTTTACGCTTAAAAAACTTGATGACTCGGAGATTGAAGACAATCTCCATACTTTATCACCGAAAAACTGTAAACCTTAATAGGCATGACAAACTGTAAGACCTCAACAGGCATGAAACTCCCGAAGTTTAGGATATACGTCGCATTTGTAAGAATCCTGAAAGGGCATACCCTTGATGTAGACGCCTAAACTATCACTCGGGATCAAAAATAGCTATGGCTAAAAGCACATGACTACGGTGAAAATGGCTGATACATCCAAAATAACGTGATTCGGTGACGCCCGACCGTTGCTAAACAAAAATCACAGGCCACTACTTCGAATATATTTTTGAAAAGAACCGGTTAAAACATGCTTCCGTCAACATGAAAACAACAGGCTATGAACCTTCTGAGGTGCCGAAAATATCGACGATTACGACTTGAAATCGAGGTTCTTCTAGAACGATGACGAGTCAGGCAAAAATCTTTCAAAATGATATTAACGAGTAGAAAACAAAGCCTACAAAAATCCCACTGGCAAAAATAGCGTAAGAGCCATTGTCGCCAGCTAAGCAAGCCTACGGGCCATCTCTACAACCAAAAAGCATAAGAGCCATTGTCGTCAGCCAAGTTAACAACTTGAGGATTAAAGTGAGCTCGAATCATAACTTGATTTGTAGACCAGATAAAAAATAATTAAATCAACAAGCCTACAGACCACACATCAAAAGGTCTCTACGACCAAAAAAGCATAAGAGCCCTTGTCGCCAGCCCAAACTGACAGCTTAAAGGTCAATTAAAGCTCGAATTACAATGCGACTCAGAGACTGAACCCTAAATAAATTCAAACTATCAAACATCGAAAGGTGAGAAATAAACGCCAACGACGCCAACCCAGATGAGCGCCAATATCTAAGTAAATTAAGCTCAAGTCAGATCATGACTCGAAAACTGAACCTAACGACGAGCAAAGGCTACAAGCCTTAGGGCAAGTGTGGGATCTAATCAACTCAATTGAAATTCCGGCAAACAAAAATAAAAAGAATATAAGTTGCGGGGTTCCCCCTCTTATTGCTATATATTGACGACAAGGCGCAACCCCAGCCTGCGCGGAATGTTGAAAACCATACATACATAACAAAGGAGGCAGAAAGAGATCATTTCACTTTTTCGGGCAGTCATAGCCCAGGGTCATCCTCCTAATTGTTCTCAGCATCGGACAACAAGAACTTGACATCGTGCTCCTCTCATTTGGCTTTCTCTCATTTGAATGAACAAAGCCCCTTTCGTGAATCTCTTTAAGATTTCCCTCTGAGATCTGCACCTCACGCATTTCTACTGTTTTCGTCACGGTCGAGGATCTTTTGCAACTCAAATTTAGCGACATCGGAACTTCTCGGGTAAGCTGCCATTTTTTGCCCCGACCTGGTATCATTCATCAGTACCTCGGATAGAGCATTCACCAAGGTTTTTTCCCTTGAAAGATCGGATGATAGTTTCATGATCACCTTCACCCGGGTAAAGTCATCCGCATGTGCATCCTGAATTTGCGCCTCAAGGGCGGAAACCCCGGCCTGAGCTCTCTTTTTTGCCTCGGAATGGATATTCATGTGCGCCTGTAGCTCGATTAATTCATGTTTGGCTTTGCCAACTTCACCCCAAAGTGGTTCTAGCTCACTCGCCCTGTCCTCCAACTGAAAGAATAACCCGTCAAGATAGTAAAAAGGGAGTGCGATTCAGCACAAAATGCAGGATACCTATTCCTCCAAAAGGGCCTCCTGTATCCGACTCTGTTCACCCTCACGATGTAAAGAGACAAGCTCACTCACCTTTGCCGCCCAAAAACATCTTAAGGATTTCTCCTTCTCTCGAGCATCCCGTAGCGGAGCCTCACAAAGAAGTAGTTCGGCTCTGAGCCTGTCAAAAATCTAAGAAAGAAAGTCAGGTGGGCAAAAAGAAGAGGGAAGAATGTAAGTCCAAAACATCCTTACAACTACTGAAACTCACAATCAGGATGAAACGATGAGCCTCGCCAAAGGTCGAAGCAATGTCTGGCGATACACCAACCCCGGGAAGCTGCCGATTGGCCGCATCATTTCTTGTTAGCCGCCGCAAAAAGGACGCCCATCACACACCTCCTCGCACCCTGGGACATCTTTCCCTTTTTTGATGCTCCTTAGTTCTAAGGTCAATGACATCTTCCCCCACCCCCCTCGTGGAATTCGGCCTCACCTCGAAGAGACTCCTGGCACCTACAACAGATAAATCAAATAAGCTAGAAAGAAGGAAGTCATTCCATAAAAATCCAAGGTGCCAAACATCTACCGTGGTGCTTCACCTCCCATCTCCCATTTGAAAGATATTGCCATTAACGCATGTCTTAAACTGATTAAGCTGCTAGTTAATGGAATCATTCAGCTAAGTCTGGAATCTCACCAGGCAACCAACGAGTTCCTATTAACAAAGAGCAGAAAGACACCATTATAGGGCCAACCCCATGTTGAGTTAAATAACATTTCAGACAAAGCACTAACGCATGTGGTTCCAACTTTCAGCAAACGGCAAAAATTCTTCGGGTATAACATCAGTCGTCCGGATTTGGAAAAATTGATTCATCCATCCACAATCCTCGTCCCCCTCGCTCCCAATCATTGGAACTCTAGTGGATCTACATTGAAGAGCAATCTGCCCTGATAACACAATGGATGATAAAACCTCATAAGATGTCTAAGGGTGAATTCTAACCCGGCCCGATCAGCAAAATATCTCATCGAGTGCACTATTCAGCAAAGAAAAGGATGAAATGCGCCAATGTTACTTGGTACCTCCAGCAGAAATGAAGCGCGACAAGATTCGGAGAACCCAACACGAAAGCGTGGACATAACATTCAAGAACCCCTCAACGTGTGTCGTTATGTTCTCCTCGGGGGAAGGTGCATGCAAGATCGTGCCCTCCCCCCATCCGCACTCTTTCCTGATTATCTCGAGGCTTTTATGTCTCACCGACAAAGTGATCCTCAACACATGGTCTCGATGACTTGGAACATTGGGGGGTCTCCCCAATGTGGCAACTTTCCTCGAGACAGGGCGACCCGAATCTTGTTTTCCGATGCCGGGAAGAATCCACCGGTGCCAACAAAAGGAGAAGCACAGCAGAGACCATTTTCCATCCGAGGTTCAGCAGTCGAGGTTGCGGTCGTGACTGCAACATAATAAAGACAAAGAAGATGAGGATCCTGGCAAAAACTCTCTGAGGCGGCTGAAAGCGGAAGAACTAATGCCAAGCGAAAAGCTCTGCAGAAAAGATAGGCTTATCAAAATTTGCGACAACTGCTCGGTTGTCCAAATGGGCCAATTAATCATGGACAAATTAGCATCGCCTTCTCCTTGGGGGGAGAACTGGAAGAATCATTCAAGGCTCCCACATGACTAGTAAGATCGAAGATCCTCGAGAGATCCCTGACGTCACAAAAACCAAATTCGGAGTAATTATCGATTCCACTTCAGGATACGGCCAACCTCGGAGTCCCAAAGGGCCGATATCAGAACGCAAATACAAGGGAGTAAGAATAAGAATGGACATAACAAAAACCTTTTTTATACATATCAACAAGAAGATAAAAGCTTCTG
This sequence comes from Nicotiana glauca, assembly GCA_026770625.1. NCBI lineage: Eukaryota > Viridiplantae > Streptophyta > Magnoliopsida > Solanales > Solanaceae > Nicotiana > Nicotiana glauca. The sequence continues at coordinate 118,301 of MU759425.1, read as the reverse complement.
TACACTGTTTGTTTCCCAAAAAGGGAACACATAAAGCAAAAGGGGATAAACAAAAGGCCAGGAGACTACTCCTCGCCGCTATAATGTTCACCCCTATCGGGAGTGTTCAAGGGCACAAGATTTTCTTCAGCCACACGAGCCTCCTCCAAATCGAGAGACAACTCGAAGCCTCTAGTCTCGAGTTGTTCCAGATTTCCCTTTTGGCCTTCGTGTTGGCATACTCTACGACTCGTGATAGTCTCTGATCGGCTGCCATGGACATGTCATGAACCAACATATGCGCCATGGACGTATCCTCCATGTAAGCAGCAACATCTTTTTCAGCCTCAAATTTTGCAGCAGCCAAGGCAACGTTCTCCCTACGAGTATCTGCAAGAAGGTCGCGAGATGTCGCCAGTTCTCTGGCCATAACCTCATTTTGCTTTTCCAGCTCAAAAATCTCCGCCTCCAGCCAAAAGATTCGCGAGCTAATCTGTTCGACCTGCGAGGAAGGACAGGCTGATAAATTTATATGAATCCAGAATATACGCGATTGCGGGGCAAAAGGACGAGCATGAACAAGGTAGAATACCTGAGTAGCAAGAGAAAATTTCTCCTGGAGTGCCACCTCTAGAACGCCTCGAAGCTCCCCCAACTCTCTATCCCCCCAGGCACCACGTGCCTCCAAAACCCAAAGTTTTGAAGCAAGATTTCCACACTCCTTCTTGTGGAAAGAAAGCTCCCCCTGGAGTCAAAGGATGGCGTGATCATACATCTCCTTACACTTCAACACAATGAGAAAAGGTAAACAAGAGAAAAATACCCAGGAACAGAAAGAAAACATGCGAGGGAAGACTATCACCAGTTGCAGCGACTTCTCCGCCGCTCTAATAGCACCAGAGATATCGAGATCGGACTTGTCGATCATGCCATCAATAATATCAACAATAAAATTTCCCTCTTTGGGAGAAGTCCCAGCTTTGTCACCAACCATTCGTTCGACATCTCTCAGCTCCCAGGAGGAGATAAGATAATTTGAGATCAGATTGTTAAAATTGCCAATTCCTCCAAAAGGTGACTCGCTCTCTCGAATGGCCCCGAGCTCCAATATCTCAATATCGGATCCTATAGTTCTCCTCTCGAGGGTTGCGCCAGAACCAATCATACGAGTTGAGGCCGCTTCAGCATTCTCTTCGAGATTCCTTTGCTCTTCGGCTCGACTGGAACCAGTCATGCAGGACGCAGAAGCCTCTGATCGGGGTGCTTGCACATCCATCGCGCTGGGCTTAGCTCTCCTTCTCAACGAATTCCATCATCATCCTCGCCTTTAGCATCAGGGTTCGACCCATAAGTTAGAGCAACTATACTATCAGAATGAGTGATGGTTGCCTTGCCTTTTCTTTTCCTTCTCGCACCAGGCTCCAGAGCCTCTACTTTGCCACCAGGGGGTGGCTTTATCTTCATATTTTCGCCAAGACCTGTACCAACGCAAAAATCATTGTACGATTCCGCTAACGATTCAAGGGGAAACACAAAACACGAAGCACAAGCAACAATAGAGCCTCACCGTGATTCTTGTCCACCCAACGGCCCTTAGCCGGGATGGTCCAAGACCTAGTGCGGTATGGGAACCTCCTATCCAAACGATTTATCCATCTCGGCAAATATGGGATCACCTCCGGGTAGCAAGCAACGGCTATGGAAAGCACAAAGAAGCCGTTATGACAAAAGAAAAGGGAGTCAAGGAGTGGTTAAAGGGGAAATTTACTTACGCTGAGCATTCCATTGCTCCGGAAAGGGCATTCTCCAGGCTGGGATGATGTCTAAGGTTCTCACTCGGATGAATGTGCTCATCCACCCTTGGTCTTTCCCCTAATCAATCCTTGTAAAAAAAGATTTCTTGGACCGATAGTGGAGGTTGATTAAGCCCCGATACAGCCGAGGGAGATACAATCTAATTAAATGGTTGAGGGTGAAAACCTCACCTGCAACCCTTCGGTGAAGTTCCTAAGCATCAACGCTATCCTCCAAAAAGAGAGATAGATCTGGCCTAGAATTACCTGGTATCGAGCACAGAAGTCAAGGACAACCGAATCTACTCCCAATAAAGGAGCTTCTACCGATTTATCAGGGCCCAGGGTAAATGGGTAAGTGTATATGTGGAGAAAACCATCCTTGAAGTCGGTGATGCTGTCGTCGGGGCCGGGAATCCCCACCTTCATTGCCTTTCTCCACCAGCAATCCTTCCTAATGCTATCGACATCAGTCATGACTCTAACACACCGAGAAACATGCTCGCACTGACCCAGCGTAGACGAGGGAGTGTCAACATCAAAATCCTTCGACATATCAATGTTTGGAGGAATCTATTATTTTATAGAAGGAGTCGACCTATTGTCCCCCTCGAGTGGCCGGGAAGACGACGCAATGTCGTTCTGATGAGGGACCGTCCCAGAAGTTTTAGCCATGAGGAATGGTACAAATCCCTTTGCAAAAAGGGGAGGATATAAAAATAGAAGAGTTTCGGTTCGCGGTATGGTCAAAATTGTTGTTGTAAAAAGGCTAGAAAGACCGGTGTATTTAAAATATCCGCTACGGGAGCGAAAAAGACAAACCTGCAGCAGCTCATAGTCTTCATCTCTCTATCTCTCTCTTTCTTCTAAATCATAAGTTTTCATCGACCCCAAGGTTGTCTTAGCATTATATTGTCTCTTTGTTTGTTCTTTATCAATTAACTCAAGATTGGTAATATAGAGCCTTACTTACTTATATCTTTATCTGTTATCCCCTTCCTCACTACCCTCGATAAGCCTGAGAAAGGCTCGAGGCTTGGCACCAAGGTATCTACTGGCTTGCTCTACGCCCGGGAACGTCCCCCTTATTAGTTCGATTATTGTTTCGGCTAAATCGATCTTTACAGTCTTACTTCACGTTTAGCACCAATCACCCTTGCAAACTGGCTCAGAAATAGATCACGTATTTTTAGAATTTCATTTATAAATTTAATTGTTGTTAACATTTTTACGGTAAACAGTTTGGCGCCCACCATGGGGCTAAAAATAATAGTGATTATTCTCTTATTAGTTTTTTCACTTAAACGCACGATATCTTTCACACTTTTTTTGCCCAAGATCTTTCAATTTCAGATTAGTAATCATCTCGATAAGGGAAATCGAGGTGCGATTTTTAACAGCTGGCGCGACACCGCAGGACCTCAATAACACATCTAGATCTGTTCGTGTGGATGCGGATCCATACAATGCACAACGGGTTTACGATGTCTCAGGCACCGATGGCAGCACGCAACATGCTAACCAACAGGAAGCCCGAAAAATTCCAGCCCCGATAGAATGGGAAGTTAGTCTTCGTACTATTTTTGAAATTTTGCAGGAACAACATTTGGCTATCTCTCAGCTACAAAGTCACTCAGAGACTCTCGGCACGGCAGCACCAAAAATATCTCCTCACTTCGAGCCAGTACCAAAGGTATCGGGCAACGACGAACCAAAAACCTATCCTGTGGAAGTAAGGATAGTAGAAGACATTATCGTAAAGATCGACTCACGCTAGCAAATATGCCCATAGCAACAGTCTCCCGGAGATACGATCCCGGGACACATTTTGCGGAAGTTGGAAACGACAAAATTCCCCAGGAGTGATAGGACCCCAAGTCCTCACAGGTGAACCACCACTCAAGCATGCCCATCTAGGAGATTTTATGAAATTCCCCCAGAAGATACCATGATGTGGTATCATTGTTTGACATCTAATCTCGGGGACCCACTCACCGTACTAGTGCGATCCGTGGAAGCACACGCCAATGCCATAAAAATAATGCCAAGAGGGCTTAATGAATGGAAGGCCGGGAGAAGAAGAAGAAGAAATAAAATATCACGGGAAGCCGCACCCCACTCTCCGACAATACAAACGAGACCTCTCCGAGTCCCGAATAGTGGGGTGGCACGGACCTTCGCCCAAAACCCAAACAAAGCATACCCGGCAGCTCAGAAGTAGTTCAAGCAAAGCTTGGTAGAATATCCGATCGAGGCTTGGTCAAATACCGGCAGCCAACACCAGACCCAAGTCGGAGCCGTGGATGACCCTCGAAAACCTCCTCAGAATTGGCATATCCGGGAAGATTCCCAACAGAAAGGCTGACACTGAATAAATGGACCCATCATCCTCAAAACAAGAACGGAAGAAACGATTCGAGGCACAACGTATCTCACAACAATGAGGAAGTAGCTCGAGGACAACTCCTTTGAGGAATCTCCATTGGTACCAGATTCAACAAGATGCAACCAGCAGGGAGGAGCTTAACTTCAACGTTGTAGTTCCAATCATAGTGGTTACCATACGGGAAGCCGAGAACTCCAGGTGGCAAGGACCTATTTAATCAAACACCCTTCTGGGAAACCATGGCCCACCACGGGAATCGTGAAACACTTGGAGTTACAAACCTAAAAGAGCAGAAACTATGCTATTCAATAAAGGCAACCACAAAGTATTGCCAAACGAGCAAACCCGGATCCAGCTCCAGGGATGAGAAAAAATTTGAATAAATAGAGCCGGCAAGCTGCGGCATATCGTCAAAACTATTAAAGGATGGTGTCATCCCGCAAAGATCCATAGAACATGGAATGCAAGTTCCCATCGGCGGAAAGGGATGGTCCCAGGAAATACTTCCCAATGACCTATCTTCAAATAGCTTATTCAAAGACCTGGAAAGTACCTCAATTGATAGAATGATGTGATAGAGGATCCACTTGCTTCACACCCTTTTTAGACTTAAAAAACCCCAAGGACAGCCCATTCACAAATACCGAATACCAGAAATGTGACACCAAGTTCCACACAATTTTGATGAAGTGCTTAGAAAATTCAATCTTCCTTAGATCCTGAAACAAGTACTTCCATGAAAACCTATCATAGGCCTTGTCCATATGGATCGTGCGAACTCTTATATCTAAGTAAACTAGTGTTGTGTTCTATTTGGTGCAAATACACCCCATATCTCCCCTAAATTCTTTACTATTGCAATCCCTCTAGTGGTGTAAGAATGTTATGTGTTGTGATTGTCTAAGTCATGCAAAACTCTTTTTGGTAAATGAAAGTTTATAGGGACTTATGTGATAAGTAAACAACTAATACTACAGTAGATTCGTAATGATTAATTGAAATGCATGTAGTATGATGAAACGGTTAGCTTATATGGGACTCATTGAAGTAACTAATTTATGTAGAGAATGTAGCAAGTGATTGAGTACGTGCAATTGTTAGGGGTAATGGATTGTATACCATTTGTAGACATGATAGGAATTCTGTAATGGTGCTTGTAAATATGTTTCGGGGGCTCTCTGACAGGTAGATATTTCCATAATTCAAAGGAAACTCTAGCAAAAAAATTTCTAAAGAATATGGGAGTTAGTGAAAATTTTGAGAGTTTGCATATCATGTCTTTCAAAACCAACTAAAAAAGAAAAATCCTCATTCGAGGACATATGATTTTAAGTGGGGGAGGATGTAAGGCCCCGTAAAATTTTATGCTAAAAACCTAGTAGCTCGTAGTGCCAAGTTCCGAATATGTGTCGGGAATGTCGGACCATTTTTACTGATTTTGCACTTAAAAATTAAGAATGGAAATTTTCCAGAAAATTTTCATTTTGCAGTCCAGAATGCGGTCGCAGATCAAGTATGCGGCCCACATTTCTACATCAGAGTTAACCAGTGAGTTAGTCGAAATTGAAGTTGAAAATGCGGTCTATTATTCGATTGCATAATCAATAGGTGGACCTCATAATCGTCGCATAAATTCCTCGAGGATTTGTGAAGGTCAATTCTGCGGTGCATTATGCAACCGCATAACAGAAATGTGGACCACATTTCTGTCGCAAAACCCAGGCAAAGAAGTCTGATTTTAGGAGCACTTTTGCGGTCCATTATGCGGATCGCATTTCCACTCTCTGCGATCGCAGACCCGACTCAGCTCCAGATTTTCTAATTTTTCAACCTGATCTCTTCTTCAATAAAACACCCCAACCCTTCATTTTTACACACTTTTTCTGGATAACACTAGAGAGAAGAGAGAGAGGGTTCTTAAGAGAGAAAGTCTCATCTTCATCAATTTGCTTTTCCAACGTCGCCCAAGCCCAAAAATTCTTGAGTATTATCTTCATCTCCATTCTTACAGGTAAGGTTCCCAACCCTTTTTCATTGATTTTCAAATTTAAATAAAAATGGGGGGGGGGGGGTTCTCATGAATTGGTTCTTGAAAATGGAAGTTTAAACACTCATGCATATTAAAACCTAAAATCTAGTAAGAGTAATTAGGTGGGAGTAAAGATTTGTATAAAGGAGGGTTGATAACGTAAATATATTCGGGTAGTGATTGTGAACTTTGATTATAAGAAATATGTATTAAATTGTCCACTAGATTGATGTTGCCAGGCTTTTTGGTAAAGTTGGAAGTAGATATTAAAAGGGAATTCGGCTCCAGGTATGTATGGCTAACTTTGACCTTTGCAAAATCACCTTGTTTGGTGTATGAATATTTGGTACTACGTGGGTTGTTTGTGAAATTCTTGTGATTTGCTTGATTTGAGTGTTGTGGTTAAGTCTCCTGATATAATGGTGCAAGTAATTGGCAATAAACTAAATGTGTGATTCTGAAAGAGTTATGTGGTAAAAGCTGAGAAACAAATGATGGAAGGAAATCGTAAATGATGCAATTGGAACAACTGTGGTAATACCATATTTGGGTTGTTGTAGATAATTATTATGGTGACTTAAATTGCATATGAATTGTTGAAAATGATGGACCATGGTATTGAGGGTTATGAAAATTCTTTGTGAATTGTTGTTGTTACTTCTTGAGAAGTGTTGTTGTTGTTCTCTATGAATTGTTGTTGTTGCGTTGTTTGTGAATTGTAACTGTACAGTGGGATTGGGTTGCGTGCCGTAACACAAAGTTATAAGGTGTGGGTTGTGGTGATAAGGGTGGCCGAGGTAATAAGGGTGTCCGATGTAATAAGGGTGGAAAAGTGATCAAAATCACTATTGAAATAAACGTTTGAGCAAATTGTGAAATCATTGGTGTGGAATTGTGGATGGTGGAAAACAGGAGAGATTGAAAACTTGTTTGGCTTGATTGTTCTTTTTCTTGTGCATTTGAGTGTTATTTCTATTACTGTTACATACTTGTGTATGGTTTGATTTTACTTGGGGCAAAGTTTGTTCATACATACCAGTACAATTCAAATGTACTGACGTCCCTTTTGCCGGGGGCGCTACATTCGTGTTATGATTGTAGGTGGATCCATAGCAGGTACTCTAGTCTACCGACTGTAGCTCCTCATCATTTCCCGTCAGCTGATTCGGTGAGCCCCTTTCCTTTCAGGGCCATATGTGGCTCATGCCACTTCTGTTTCGGGATCGTGTTTTGATGTTTGTATAAGTTATAGCCGGAGCCTTGTTGTAGGCATTTTCATATTATCCTTCAATTGTATTTAGAGGCTCCGTAGACAGGTTGTGGGTTGTGTTGGGTATTGGAATTAGGATTGAAATATTGATATTTGGCAACAATTTACAAAACTTGTAATATTTTGATATTTATGATTTAAGCTGCTAATGGAAATAAAATGGAATTGTTAATAAAATACTTACTAAGTATTTTTAATGGAGTCCATCTCTTATTTAATTATGAGTTGGGTTGGGTAGTATGTATGAAACCTGCCAGGCTAGCGCAGTCGGGTTTACTCGATTGAGTGTCGGTCGAGCTCCTCGAATTTTGGGGCGTGACAGTACCGCCTTGTACTCCCAAAAGTAAATACTCAAAAAGGGGAGCTCCGAGGTACCGCCTCGTAGTCCTAAAAGTAAATATGTGACAGGGGAGCTCCTGAGGTACCGCCTCGTAGTCCCAAAAGTAAATATGCGATAGGGGAGCTGCTGAGATACCGCCCAATAGTCCAAAAAATAAATATGCAACAAGGGAGCTCCCGAGGTACTGCCTCGTAGTCTCAAAATTAAACACATAGCTCGTGATCGATGGAACAACAAATTCACATCAAGAAATTCTACCGTTAAAGACTAAATACAAAATCAAAGAAAAAATAGGGATTCAACTAAGCATGACACAAAAAATTCAAACAAGCATTTAAGACACATATATATGCGATATTATGCTAAACATGATAACAACACTTGTTGGAATAACTCATTTAAGATATAACAAGTTACGATTCAGTAAAAGCCAGATTTTTCAACAATTAGCCCGTGTAAGCACTCGTCACCTCGCTCAAATGGCACTCACATAATTGTTATAACAATACCAAAATCCTAAGTGGATTTTCCCCGCACAAGGTTAGGCAAGTCACTTACTTTAAACCAAGCTCAATTAATCAATAACAATGCATTTTTCTCAGCTTTCCAACTTTGAATGGTCCAAATCTAGCCAAAAGCAATTTCATACTATAAATATAACTATAAGAACCAAACTTATTAATGAAATCAATACTTTAACAAGAAATTAGAAAATCTCCCCTAAAAGTCGACCCAGGTCCACATCTCGGAATTAGGTAAAAGTCATAAAATCCGAACACTCGTTCAATCATGAGTTCACCCATACAAAAATTACACAAATCTGATACCGAAACCTTGATTAAAACCCCAAAATTCAGCTTAAGCATCTTCCACCTTCCCCCCCACAATTTCTCAACCCAAATCTGTAAGTAAATGGGTGAAATAAACGATAGGTTAGTGTATATTAATCAAAAACAAGTCAAGAGTCCTTACCCAAATGTTTCCTCTGAAAACTCTACGAAATTTTGAATAAATTTGAGCTCTATACCTCAAAAATTAAGGAAAAAGGCAAACCCTCAATTTTGAACCATTATGCCTAGTGAATCTGCATCTGCGGACAACGAACCACTTCTCTGATGCCGCACCCGCGGAAAAACATTGTAGGTGCAGAAAATATTTATGTCTTGGGCTTCCACTTTTACGGAAAAAGGGTTCGCATTTGCGAGACCGCTTCTGCAGGACGAAGAACGCACCTGAGATCAAATGCGTTTTTGCGCCCCTACTTTCGCATAAGCGAAGGTGCTTCTGCGGAAATTATTCCGCTTATGCGACCACTGCTGGGGAAGGACAACTCCTCATCTATGACTCAAAGCTCACTTTTGTGAGTCCTCGCCTGTGGTCAATCTCACTGTAGGTGCAATGACACCAGAAACACCCCAGCATCAGCGATTCCTTTAAGTCCAAAATGAATTGGTAATGATCTGAATCACACCCAAGGCCCCCAGGACCTTAACCAAAGATACCAACGAGTCCTAAAACATCATACGAACTTAGTTGAGCCATCAAATCGTATCAAACAACATCAAAAAATGAATCGCACCCCAATTCATTCTTATATGGAGTTTTAAACTTGTAACTTCTACATCTTATGCCGAAACCCATCAAAACATGTCTGATTGACCTAACATTTTATACACAAGTTACAAATGAAAACACAGACCTACTCTAACTTCTGGAACTCCAATCCGACCTCGATATAAAAAAGGCAACTCTTTATCAAACTTCCTAAAAATCCCACTTTCGCAATTTCAAATCGAATTCAACTACAGACCTCCAAATCACAATCCGAACACACACCTAAGTCTAAAATCACCCAATAGAGCTAACGGAACCAACAAACTCCATTCCGGAGTCGTCTTTACATAGGTCAAACTACGGTCCAATTCCTAGAACTTAAGCTTCCATTTTAGGAACTAAGTGTCCCATTTTACTTTATCACATACACTACTAAAAAAACCAGGGTTTAGCGACGGACAAAATATGTAGCTAAATAGAAAAATTCGTCGCTAATCTCATTTAGCGATAGATCAGGGACAGATTATCAAAAGATTCTACTAGCAACGAGCATTTTAGCGACATATTTGTGACGACGTTCGTAGCTAAATCCAGTTTTTTGGTAGTGATAACCACAAAATGAAATAGAGGAAGCAATAAATAAGGGTTCGGGGATAATACTCTCAAAACGACCGGCCGGGTCGTTACATCCTCCCCTCTTAAAGCAATCATTCATCCTCTAACGAGCATAGAGACATAACTAAAGTGGTGAAAATTTGAGGGTAACGGCTGCGCATATCATGCTTGGTCTCCTAGGTTTGCCTCCTTGGTCGGCTAACCCTTCCATTGTACATTCACTGAAGCAATGTTCTTTAACCTCAACTTCCGAACCTACCTGTCCAAATGGCTACTGGCTCCTCAACATAAGACAAATCCCTATCCAAACTGAGCTAAAATCCAATAAATGAGATGGATCACCGATACGTCCGGAGAATAGAAATGTGGAATACTAGATGAACTCCTGCTATGATGGGAGGCAAGGCAAGCTCATAAGCCCCCTCCCCAACTTGCCGTAACACCTCGAATGGGCAAATGGACCCTTGGCTCACCTTTCCCTTCTTCCCAAACCATATAACACTCTTTATGGGTAAAAATCGAAGCAAGACATGCTCCCTAACCATGAATGCAACATCGTGAAACTTTCAATCCGTATAAGTCATCAGTCTTGAATGGTCTATATGATGTCGATCCTGAATCACCTTAACCTTCTCAAAAGTATCCTGAACAAAGTCCGTACCAAATAGTATAGCCTCGCCCGACTCAAACCAATCTAGTGGAGACCGACACCGTCTACCAAACAAAGCCTCATACGGGGCCATCTTAATTCTCAACTGATAACTGTGTTGTAGAAAAACTCCGCAAGTGGAAAGAACTAATCCAAAGAAACCCCAAACTATATCACACATGCACGGAGCATATCCTCCAGTATATAAATAGTGCACTTGGACTGTCCGTCTGTCTGAGAGTGAAATGTTATGCTCAACTTAACCTGAGTACCTAACTCATGTTGTATGGCCCTCAAAAACCGTGATGTAAACTGCATACCCGGGTTAGAAATGATAGAACCTGGCATGCCATGAAGACTGACAATCTCACGGATATAAACTCGAGCCAGCTGCTCAGATAAAAAAGTAGTCATCACTGGTATGAGATGAGATGACTTGGTCAACCTATCCACAATCACCCAAACTGCATCAAACATCCTTTGGGTCCATGGGATCCCAACAACAAAATCCATATTGATCCTCTCCTATTTTCACTCTGTAATCTCTAACTTCTGAAGTAATCCACCTGGCTGTTGATGCTCATGCTTCACCTATTGGCAATTTAGGCAACAAGCTATGTACTCTACTATGTCCTTCTTCATTCTCCTCCACTAATAATGTTGCCTCAAGTCATAATAAATCTTTACGGCACCTGGATGAATAGAGTATGCCAAATTGGGAGCCTTCTAGATAAACAACTCACGCGCTACGTTGGTCACACAAAGCCTTCCCTATGTAAGGCCCCGTACCTAATAGCTCGTAGTGCCTAGATCCGAATATGTGTTAGGAATGTGCATAATTCTTCATGGCGAGTGTGTTAACCACGGTTCGGACCCTTTTTACTGATTTTGCACTTAAAAATCAAGAATCAAAATTTTCCAGAAAATTTTCATTATGCGGTGGCAGATCAGTTATGTGGACCGCATTTCTGCCGCAGAGTTAACCAGTGAGTTAGTCGAAATTGAAGTTTAAAATGCGGTCTATTATGAGATCGCATAATCAATATGCGCACCGCATAATCGTCGCATAAATTCCTAGAGGATTTGTGAAGGTCAATTCTGCGGTGCATTATGCAACCACATAATAGAAATGCGGACCGTATTTTTGTCGCAAACCCAGGCAGAGGAGTCAAATTTTAGGAGCACTTATGCGGTCCATTATGCGGACCGCATTTCCACTCTGCGATAGCAGAGTGCGACCGCAAACCCGACTCGACTCCAGATTTTCTAATTTTTCAACTCGATCTCTTCTTCAATAAAATGCCCCAACCCTTAATTTTTGCATATTTTTTTGGATAAAACTATAGAGAAGGGAGAGAGGTTTCTTGAAAGAGAAAGTCTCATCTTCAAAAATTTGATTTTTCCAATGTCGCTCAGGCCCGAAAATTCTTGAGTATTTTCTTCATCTCCATTCTTGCAGGTAAGGTCCTGAACCCTTTTTTATTGATTTTCAAATTTTAATAAAGTGGGAGATTCTTATGCATTTATTCTTGGTAATAGGGGTCGATACACTCATGCATATCTATTAAAACCTAAAATCGAGTAAGAGTAATTAGGTAGGAGTAAAGAATTGTGTAAAGGAGGGTTAATAACCTAAATATATTCAGGTGGTGATTGTGAAGTTTGATTCTAAGAAATATGTATTAATTTGTGCACTAGATTGACGTTGCCAGGCTTATTGGTAAAGTTGGAAGTAGATATTAAAAGGGAATTCGGCTCCAGGTATGTATGGCAAACTTTGATCTTTGTAGAATCGCCTTGTTTGGTGTACGAATGTTTGGTATGTGATATCTACGTGGATTATTCATGAAAATTGTTGTGATTTGTATGATTGTGATTGTTGTGGAATTCTTGTGATTGGTTTGATTGAGTGTTGTGGTTAAGTCTCCCGATATAATGGTGCAAGTAACTAGCAGTAAACAAAATGATTGATCGTGAAAGTGTTATGTGGTAAGAGTTAAGAAACAAATGATGGAAGAAAATCGTGAATGATGCAACTAGAATAACTCTAATAACCACATCTATGGCTTATTATGGGCAATTGTCGTTGTAATGTAAACCACATGTGAGTTGTTGGATGTGAAGGAAAATAGTATTGATGGTTATGAAAATACTTGTAAATTGTTATTGTTATTTCTTAAGAAGTGTTGTTGTTGATCCTTGTGAATTGTTGATTGATGTTATGTTGTTTGAGGATTATGACTATACGGTGAGATCGGGTTGCGTGCCGCAACACAAAGTTATAAGGTGTGGGTTGTGGTGATAAGGTTGGACGAGGTAATAAGGGTGGACGAGGTAATAAGGGTGGAAAAGTGATCGAAATCACTATTGAAATAAAGATTTGAGCAAATTGTGAAATCATTGGTGTGGAATTGTGGAACGTGGAAAATAGGAGAGATTGAAAACTTGTTTGGCTTGATTGTTCCTTTTCTTGTGCATTTGATTGTTGTTTCTATTACTGTTACCTACTTGTATATGGCTTGAGTTTACTTGGATCAAGTTTGTACATACATACCAGTACAATTCAAGTGTACTGACGTCCCTTTTACCGGGTGCGCTACATTCGTGTTATGATTATAGGTGGATCCATAGAAGGTACTCCAGTCCACCAACCGTAGCTCTTCATCCTTCCCGTAAGCGGAATTGGTGAGCCCCTTTCCTTTCGGGGCCCTGCGTGGCTCATGCCGCCTTTATTCTGGAGTCTTATTTTGGTATTTTTATAAGGTATAGCCGGAGCCTTGTTACCGGCAAGTACGATATCTTCCCTTTTCATGTTTAGAGGCTCCATAGACAGGAGATGTGGGTCATGAACTTATGTAATATGTATCTTGAACGTTGGGTTATGGAAAGTGTAAACCACGCTAAGAATCATGTATATGTTTTGTAATAAAAAGGAGTTTTGTTTGTAAATGGTTATTTCTCTTGGCTAATAAGTAATGAAAAATGCGGGGTAGCATGTGGGGCAGGAGAGGCACTCAGGTCCGCTTGACTGGGGCTACCGGGTCGAGCGTCGGTCATGTCCCTCGGATTCGGGGCATGACAAACTTGGTATCAGAGCCTAAGGTTTTAAAAGAGTCATAGGATGTCTCCTAGCCGTGCCTAGTAGAGCCCTTCTTATCGTTGTGTTGTCGACCACATCTATAAGTAGGGGGCTACACGGACATTTAGGAAGCTATCCTCTTCTTTGTTATTCCATATCATGCGGTGAAGTGGAAAGTGGAAGTATTTACGTCTAACTCGTGCTTTGTTCTGAAATTTTCAGAAATGGCACCTAAGAAGAAAGCTAGACTCGACCTTGGGACTGACGCTACCCCAAGTGTGGCCATGAATCGTGTACCTGATGTTGTGGGTGAGAGGGACTCCCCGGCCTTGAATCTGTCCGGTCCATCTATTCCAGATCCAAGAATTCCTATTTCAGCTGCGGCAGAGAGTGCCACCATCCCTCCCACCGATACTCCTAATCATGATACTGTTCCAGCTTTCAGTTCTGGGGTTTCTGATAGGGACCTTAGAGGAGACATCCGTATGTTGACCCAGTTAGCGGCCGCCCAGGCCCAGAGATCTCATGATACCCCTTTGTCCTCCAGCGGACAGGGAGATTCTGCTAGCTCCAGAGTCCATCAGTTTCTGGGATTGGCCCCTCCAGAGTTCTCAGGTGCAGACCAAGAGGCTGATCCAAAATATTTCCTAGATGAGATGTACAAGATCCTCCGAGTGATGAAGGCTACAGAGACAGAGAGGGTTCAGTTTGCTTCATACAGGTTAAGGGGAGTAGCGCATTCGTGGTTCGAGATGTGGGAGGATTCTCGTGAGAAAAGAAGACCTCAGGCAAGATGGGATGAGTTTTTAGATGCCTTTATGGACCACTTCTTGCCTGCCGAGACAATGGCAGCTCGCGCCACTGAGTTTGAGGTTCTCAAGCAGGGCAACATGAGTGTTTGGGAGTACCACATGGAGTTTGTAAGGTTGTCCAAGTATTCTCCTCAGTTAGTGTCAACCATGGATGCTCGAGTGCGGCGTTTCGTTCAGGGTCTTTGTCCTTTGGTGGTGAATGAGGCTGCTACAGCGGCCTTGCACTCAGATATGAATTATGCAAAGATTGTAGGATTCACTCAGGCCACAGAGGCTAGGAAGTTGAAGATACGGGCAGAAAGGGAGAGTAGCAGCAGGGCCCGATCAATAGGTCAGTTTGGGAGACCAGTTCCGGGGAGAGGGTCATCAGGGCCATCCCAGTCATATGCTCAGTCCTCAGTGAGTGCACCGCCATCTGTGCACAGTTACCAGCAGATCAGTCACTCGAGACCAGGTTCAGACACCAGTAGTTTCCGTCAGTCCGATCATCCAGGAGTGAGGTCCCAACAGTAGGGGAGAACTACATGCCCCAAGTGTGGGAGGTTCCATACAGAGACTTGCTATTTGGATATCCCGGCATGTTATAGGTGCAGGTTGAGATGTCACATCCAGCGGGATTATCGTGCGCTCAGTTAAGGTATGGGTAGGGGATCTGCCTAGTCATCCGGGTCTTCAATTGCTACATCATCCGTGCGTCCTCCAGCTCTAATAGGGCATGGTGCAGTTAGGGGTAGAGCTCGTGGTAGAGGTGGACCCAGCCAGTTCTATGCTTTGAGTGGTTGTCAGAGTGCTGAGGCTTCTCCAGATGTTGTTATAGGTATCTTGCCTGTTCAGGCTATTAATTGCTATGATCTTATTGATCCGGGGTTCTTTTTGTCTTATGTCACCCCATTCATTGCTTCAAGTTTTGGGATAGAACCTAAACAACTTCATGAGTCGTTCTCTGTATCGACTCCGATTGGTGATTCTATTACAGCCTCGCGAGTTTATAGGAATTATGTCATCACGGTGTGTGGTCACATTACCATGGCCGATCTTATTAAGCTTGGAATGGTAGATTTTGATGTAATCATAGGAATAGACTGGCTTTATTCGTGCTTTTCTAAACTCGACTGCTGAACGAGAGTCATGAAACTCGAGTTCCCCAATGAGCAGGTTACCGAGTGGAAGGGGAATGGTTTTTGGCTAGGTTTATTTCCTACCTTAAAGCTTCAAAGATGATTAAAAAGGGATGTATGTACCATTTGGTCTGGGTGGCAGACACCACATCAGAAGTTTCTGCCCTCGAGTTTGTGCCGGGTGTGAACGAGTTTCTTGAAGTGTTTCCAGATGAGCTTCCAGGAATTCCACCATATAGGGAGATTAATTTTGGGATTGTTGTATTGCCAGTTACTCGCCAATATATATTCCTCCATACAGAATTGTGCCAGCAGAATTAAGAGAGTTAAAGGAGCAGCTGAAGGATTTATTAGAGAAGGGGTTTATACGACCGAGTGTGTCGCCGTGGGATGCTCCAGTTCTCTTTTTCAGAAAGAAGGATGGGTCACTTTGGATGTGCATTGATTATCGACAGCTTAACAAAGTCACCATCAAGAATAAATATCCTTTGCCACAGATAGATGATTTGTTCGACCAATTACAAGGTGCAAAGTTCTTCTCCAAAATTGATTTGTGATCCGGGTGTCACCAGTTGAAGATTAGAGAGCAGGATATTCCTAAAACCACCTTCAGAACTCGTTATGGTCACTTCAAATTCTTGGTCATGTCTTTTGGGCTAACCAACGCCCCGGCAGCTTTCATTGACCTTATGAATCGGGTTTTCAAGACATTTCTAGACTCCTTCGTGATTGTTTTCATTAACGACATCCTTGTTTATTCGCAGAGCAGGGAGGATCATGTTGATCACCTCAGAGTAGTTTTGTAGACTCTTCATCAGCACCAATTGTACGCTAAATTCTCAAAATGTGAATTTTGGTTGGAGTCCGTCACTCTTCTGGGTCATGTTGTTTCCAGTGAGGGGATTCAAGTGGATCCCCAGAAGATTGCAGTGGTCAAGGATTGGCCTAAACCCACGACCCCGATGGAGGTTAGTAGCTTCTTGGGTTTAGCCGGGTACTACTGGAGGTTTGTGGAGGGATTCTCTACCCTCACCTCCCCATTGACTAAATTGCCGCATAAAGCAGTTAAGTTCTAATGATCCGACGCTTGTGAGAAAAGTTTTCAGGAATTCAAGTTAAGGTTGACCTCGGCACCAATATTGGCCTTGCCAAAAGGCACGGAAGAATTTGTGGTCTATTGCAATGCTTCCACGTCGGTTTGGGGTGTGTATTGATGCAGCATGGGAAGGTTATAGCGTATGCTTCAAGTCAACTCAAGAATTACCCGACGCATGATTTGGAGCTTGCAGCAGTTGTATTTGCCTTGAAAATATGGCGGCATTATCTTTATGGGGTCCATGTGGATGTGTTCTCGGACCACAAGAGTCTACAATATTGGTTCAAACATAAGGAGTTAAATTTGAGGCAGCGGCGGTGGTTAGAATTGCTTAAATATTATGATATAAACATCTTATACCATCCGGGAAAGGCGAATGTTGTGGCCTCAGTCGAAAATCTATGGGTAGTTTGGCTCACTTGGGGGTGGATCAGAGGCTCCTAACCCGGGAGGTCTATTAGTTGGCCAGTCTAGGGGTTTGCATTTCGCAAATGAGGAGGAAATTATGGTGCATAATAGAGCAGAAACATCGCTTGTAGCGGAAGTCAAGGAAAAATAGTTCTTCGATCCAGCATTGGCACAGATGAAGGAGGCAGTTCTGAATAATAAAACTTCGGTATTTTCACTCGATGGCAATGATGATGTGCTACGATGTCAAAGAAGGCTATGTGTTCCAGATGTGGATAACCTTCGGGAGAGAGTGATGGCGGAGGCTCATCATTCCAAGTATTTGGTGCACCCGGGTTCTACAAAAATGTATCACGATCTCAAGGAAATTTACTGGTCGAACGTTATGATGAGGGGTGTGGCTAACTTTGTATCTAAATGTCCAAATTGTCAGTAAGTAAAAGTTGAGCATCAGCGGCCCGGTTGGTTAACCCAGCTTATAGAAATACCAATACGGAAGTGGGAGATGATCAACATGGATTTCGTGGTAAGATTACCTCGCACTCAGCAAAAGTTCGACTCAATTTGGGTGATAGTGGATTGACTCACCAAATCAGCTCACTTCTTGCCAGTCAAGTCCACCGATACCGCAGAACAGTATGCTCGATTGTACATCAAGGAAATAGTAAGGCGTCATGTTACTCCGCTCTCTATTATTTCGGATCGAGGGGCTCCGTTCACAGCTAATTTTTGGAAGAAATTTCAGCAAGGTTGGGTACCCAGGTTAATCTCAACACGACTTTCCATCCATAGACCGATGGTCAAGCAGAGCGGAGTATTCAGACACCTGAAGATATGTTGCGGGCTTATGTCTTGAACTTCAAAGGTAATTGGGATGATCACTTGCCCCTTATAGAATTTGCTTGCAATAATAGCTTTCATGCTAGCATTCAGATGGCCCCATTTGAGGCATTGTACAGAAGAAGGTGTAGGTCTCCGATTGGGTGGTTTGAAGTGGGTGAAGCAGAATTGATGGGACCGGATCTCGTGCACCAGGCTATAAAGAAAGTTAAAGTCATTCAGGAAAGGATGAAAACTGCTCAGAGTCGCCAGAAATCCCATGCGAACATTCGTCACAGAGAATTGGAATTCTAAGTTGATGATTGGGTATTCTTGAGGGTGTCTCCTATGAAGGCAGTCATGAAATTTGGGAAGAAAGGAAAGTTGAGTCCTAGGTATGTTGGACCGTATCGGATTGCTCAACGGATAGGGCAAGTTGCTTATAAGCTGGAGTTGCCCCCTGAAATGTGAAAATATGGGAGTTAATGAAAATTTTAAGAGTCTGCATATCATGTTTTTCAAACCAACTGATTTTCAAAAATCCTCATTCGATGAGGAATGATTTTAAGTGGGGAAGGATGTAAGGCCCCGTAAAATTTTGTGCTCAAAACCTAGTAGCTCGTAGTGCCAAGTTTCGAATATGTGTCAGGAATGTGTAGAATTGTTCGGACCTTTTTTACTGATTTTGCACTTAAAAATCAAGAATCAAAATTTTAAAATTTCCATTTTGCAGTCCAGAATGCGGTCGCAGATCAGGTATGCAGACCGCATTTCTACCACAGAGTTAACCAGTGAGTTAGTAGAAATTGAAGTTGAAAATGCGGTCTATTATATCGCATAATCGTCGCATAAATTCTTCGAGGATTTGCAAAGGTCAATTCTGCGATGCATTATGCAACCGCAGAACATAAATGCAGACCGCATTTCTGTCGCAAACCCAAGCAGAGGAGTCAGATTTTAGGAGCACTTCTGCTGTCCATTATACGGACCGCATTTCCACTATGCGATCGCAGAGTGCGACCGCAGAACCGACTCGGCTCCAGATTTTCTAATTTTTCAACCCGATCTCTTCTTCAATAAAACATCCCAACCCTTCATTTCTACACATTTTTCTGGATAAAACTAGAGAGAAGGGAGAGAGGGTTCTTGACAGAGAAAGTCTCATCTTCATCAATTTGATTTTTCCAACGTCGCCCAGGCACGAAAATTCTTGAGTATTATCTTCATCTCTATTCTTGCAAGTAAGGTCCCCAACTCTTTTTCATTGATTTTCAAATTTTGATAAAAAGGGAGATTCTTATGCATTGATTCTTGGTAATAGGGGTCGAAACACTCATGCATGTCTATTAAAACCTATAATCTAGTAAGAGTAATTAGGTAGGAGTAAAGAATTGTGTAAAGAAGAGTTGATAACCTAAATATGTTTGGGTACTGATTCTGAACTTTGACTAAAAAATATGTATTAATTTGTGCACTAGATTGATGTTGCCAGGCTTTTTGGTAAAGTTGGAACTAGATATTAAAAGGGAATTTGGCTCCAGGTATGTATGGCTAACTTTGATCTTTGTAGAATCGCCTTGTTTTGTGTACGAATGTTTGGTATGTGATATATATGTGGCTTATTCATGAAAATTATTATGATTTGTATGATTGTGATTGTTGTGGAATTCTTGTGATTGGTTTGATTTAGTATTGTGGTTAAGTCTCCCGATATAATGGTGCACCTAACTAGCAATAAACTAAATGAGTGATCGTGAAAGTGTTATGTGGTAAGAGTTGAGAAACAAATGATGCAAGAAAATCGTGAACGATGCAACTGGAATAACTGTGATAACCACATCTATGGCTTATTGTCGGCAATTGCTGTTGTAATGTAAAGCACATGTGAGTTATTGGATGTGAAGGAAAATAGTATTGACGGTTATGAAAATACTTGTAAATTGTTGTTGTTATTTATTAAGAAGTGTTGTTATTGATCCTTGTGAATTATTGATTGATGTTGTGTTGTTTGTGGATTGTGACTATACAGTGGGATCGGGTTGCGCACCACAATACGAAGTTATAAGGTATGGGTTGTGGTGATAAGGGTGGCTGAGGTAATAAGGGTGGACGAGGTAATAAGGTTGGAAAAGTGATCGAAATCACTATTGAAATAAACATTTGAGAAAATTATGAAATCATTGGTGTGGAATTGTGGAAGGCTGAAAACAGGAGAGATTGAAAACTTCTTTGGCTTGACTGTTCCTTTTTTTGTGCATTTGATTGTTGTTTCTATTTCTGTTACCTACTTGTAAATGGCTTGAGTTTACTTGTAGCAAGTTTGTTCATACATAATAGTACAATTCAAGTGTACTGACGTCCCTTTTGTCGGGGGCGCCGCATTCGTGTTATGGTTGTAGGTGGATCCATAGAAGGTACTCCAGTCCACCGACCGTAGCTCTTCATCCCTTCCCACTAGCTGAATTGGTGAGCCCCTTTCCTTTCGGGGCCCTGCGTGGATCATGCCGCCTTTATTCTGGAGTCTTATTTTGGTATTTGTATAAGCAATAGCCGGAGCCTTGTTACCGGCAAGTACGATATCATCCCTTTTCATGTTTAGAGGCTCCGTAGACAGTAAATGTGGGTCATGAACTTATGTAATATGTATCTTGCACGTTGGGTTATATAAAGTGTAAACCATGCTAAGAATCATGTACCTTATGTATGTTTTGTAATAAAATGGTGTTTTGTTTGTAAATGGTTATTTCTCTTGGCTAATAAGTAATGAAAAATGCGGGTAACGCGTGGGGTAGGATAGGAACTCAGGTCCGCTTGATTGGGGCTACCCGGTCGAGCACCGGTCATGTCCTTCGGATTCGGGGCGTGACGCCCTACATCCTCAATTCACCATTATCTCCAATATTGACCTCCTTGGTATCATCGTGCGGAACCGTGTCCCTAAGGACAAACAGTTAGGGGTCATCATATTAAAGCTCCGTGATACGATCATAAAGAGAAGACCAAGATACCACACAAGTCAAAACTCGACTCGGCTCAGAAATATCCAATCTAACAAACTGGTTGACCAAGGCTCGAACATCCAATGCTAATGGCCTCTCTACTGTTGGCATATATGCTAAGCGGCCCAAACTCTCTGCCCTGTGACTCAAGGCATCCTCCACCATATTGTCCTTCCCGGTACGGTATAGAATAGTAATATCATAATCCTTAAGCACCTCTAACCACCGTTGTTGATGCAATTTAAGATCCTTTTGTTTGAACAAATGGGCAGACTCCGGTGATCGGTGTAGATCTCACCAGAGGGCACCATACAAATAGTCTAGCCAAATATTCAAGGCGTGAATAATAGCTGCTAACTTATGGTCATGTATATGACAGTTCTTCTCATGCACCATCGGTTGTCTGGAAGCATAGGAAATCACCTTACTGTCCTGTATCAACACAATACCGAGACCAGTAAGCGATGCATCATAATATACAGTATAAGACTCCAAACCTGTAGGCAATATGAATATTGGGGTTGTAGTCAAAGTTGTCTTGAGCTTTTGAAAGCTCTCCTCACACTCCTCCGTCCACCTGAACGGAGCACCCTTTTGGGTCAGTTGGATAATAGGTGCTGCAATAGACGAGAAACCCTCTAAAAATTGACGATAAGACCTGGTCAAACCAAGAAAACTCTAGATATGTGTACCCGATGTCGGTCTGGGCCAACCCTAAGTTGTTTCAACTTTCTTCAGATCCCTCTTGATGCCATCACTCGACAGTACGTGACCAAAAAATGCCACTGAGTCTAGCCAAAAATTACACTTTGAAAATTTTGCATACAACTTCTTTTCTCTCAAGGTGCAAAGCACAGTCCATATGTGTTGCTCATGATCCTCTCAACTCCGGGAGTACGCTAGAATTTCGTTAATAAACACAATGACGAATGAGTCAAGATAGCACTGGAATACACTATGCATCAAGTGCATAAATGTTGTTGGGGCGTTAGTCAGCCTAAATGACATCACAAGGAACTCGTAGTGACCATAACAAGCCCTGAAAGTAGTCTTCGAGATATCTAGCTCCCGAATCTTCAACTGATGATAGCCTGAACGCAAGTCAATATTGGAAAAAACTATGTCACCCAGTAGCAAATCAAATAGGTCATAACTACGAGGTAATGGATACTTGTTCTTCGCTATATCTTTGTTCAACTGGCAAAAATCAATACACATACAGATAGAACCATCCTTCTTCTTCACAAACAATACTGGAGCACCCCAAGGTGACACATTAGGCCGAATGAAGCCCTTATTAAGAAACTCTTGTAAATGCTCCTTCAACTCAGGCAGAGCCATACAATAAGGAGGAATAGAGATGGGCTGAGTCTCGACAATAAATTACTACCAAATGTGATATCCATATCGAGCGGCATGCCTGAAAGATCCATAGGAAATACATCTAGTTAATCCCTCACCACTGGAACTAACTCAATGCTAGGGGTATCAATACTGATATCTCTCACATAAGCTAGATATGTGTCACACCCCTTCTCAACCATTCGCTAAGCCATTAGAAATGAAATAACTCTTCTAGGAACATAATCTAAGGTACCTCTCCACTCTAACTATGGTAATATTGGCATAGCCAGTATCACAATCTTAACGTGACAATCTAGAATAGCATAATGAGGTACTCATAGCAATCTTATTGGGGTTGAGCCCCTCTCCGGCGTCATCATACCATCCAATCTCCTAGCAATCCCCTCAACCTTTTGGTATGCAATATATATCTATAACTCTTGGGCCATGCTATGTCTGATATTGGGGTTGAGCCCCTTAATAAATCAACAGAACCTCTCTCTAACATAGAAACCAAGGATGTTGAATAAATCATTGAACCAATCCACATACTCTGACACATTCATAGAACCCTGGCGCAACTACTCAAACACTACATGCCATGCATCTCTGAATCTTTGGGGAACATACTTCCTCAAGAACATATCCAAGAACTGAGTCCATGAGAGTGAAGCTACCTCGGCTATACTAACCCACTCATATGCACGCCACCACTGATAAGCCATTCCTTTAAGCTGGAAAGTAGTGGAATAAACCCTACTAGGCTCCATTACACCCATAGTACGGAGGATACTATAGGCTCTCCTCAATAAAACCCTGGGAATCCTCTTATGTTAATCCACTAATGGTAGGAGGGAGATACTTCTTGTACCTCTTAATCCTGCGCTGCTACTCCTCAGAAAATGTTGCCTTAACCTCAGGCAGAATTGGGGCTATCGGTGACACTAGTATGACCTCTGGAACCTGGTAGACCTGAACCCACTGCTCTGGGGTGCAGGTGGCAAGAGTATGTGCTCCTCCCCCAGCCTGATACATGGCAGGAGCAAGTAGGATCAACCTTGCTTGAGCCAAAGTGCCAAACATGCTCAAAAACTGTGCAAGGGTCTCCTGAAGAGCTAGTACAGTAATAGGTATCTTAGGTACCTGCGCTCCAACTGAAGCTACTGGTGGCTCCTCTATAGCATCTCGTGTGGGTACTCTAGCTGCACCACGTGGACGTACTCGGCCTCTACCGCAGCTCCGGCCTCCCACGTCTCCAGCATGGGCGTGGGTACCTGGTCAACTGATCTGGCTTTACGTGTCCTCATTAGCTGAGAGAGAATAGAAGACAAAAGTTTAGAATTCCAAAGTCAACAATTTTGCACGATAAGGAATCAAAGAAGTGAAATTTTCCTGAGAGTTCCATAGCTTCCCGAAGATAAGTACAGACGTGACCGTACCTATCCGCGAGACTCTACTAAACCTACTTATGACTCGTAACAACTATGAACCTAGAGCTTTAATACCAACTTGTCACGGCCAAAACTTCCCTCCATAGGATGTCATGATGGCACCTAGTATCTAAGACTAGGTAAGCTAACAATATGTGCAATAACTGAAATAATAACAATTACACTTCAGAGGTATATATAATACAAAAAAGTATCGCTCAACATATACAAGTAAAACCAAAAACTCAAGTATAAAAAACTCCCAAAACCCGGTAGTCACAAGTCATAAGCACTAAGGAATTGTTCTAACTGTCTATATACATCAGCATCTAGGAAAGACAAAGAAGAACAAAACAAAGGGATAGAGGGGGACTCCGAGGTCTGCGGACAGTGGCAGATATACCTTGAAGTCTCCGTAGCAGCAGCACGTACTCTCTACTAATCACGGGGCTATAGGAGGTACCTGGGAATACATACAAAACATGTGCAATAGAGTAGCATAAGTACACCACAACGGTACAGAGTAAGTGCCAAGCCTAAACTCGATAGAGTAGTGATGAGGTTAGGTCAGGGCCCTACTAGATTATAACAATTAATGCAAAAGATATTGTAATATAATGGAATACAGAGCATTTAACAATGAGACATTATAGAGAAGTAACAACAGAGCATATAAGAATAAACAACAGGGGCACCCCCGAGGTACCGCCTCATGGTCCAAAAGTAAATACTCAATAAGGGAGCTCCAGAGTTACCGTCTCATCGTCCTAAAAGTAAATATGCAACATGGGAGCTCCCGCGGTACCACCTCATGTCCCAAAATTAAATATGGAATAGGGAAGATCTCGAGGTACCGCCTCATAGTCCCAAAAGTAAATATGCAAAAGGGGAGCTCCCGAGGTACCTCCTCGTAGTCCCAAAAGTAAACACACAACTCATAATTGATGGAACAACAAATTCACAATGAGAAATTCCATAGCTCTTTCTAAATATAAAATCAATGAAAAACAGTAATTCAACTAAGCATGTTGCACAGATTTCGAATAAGACTAAGACGCGTAGATATGTGATATTAGGGTAAACATGATAACTACACATGATGGGATAACGCATTTAAGATATAATAAGTTACTCTTAAGGAAAAACTGAATTTTTCAACAATTAGCATGTGTATGCACTCATCAACTTACGCACACGCACTCGCATATCACAACTTGTTACAACAGTAAAAAATTATAAGGGGATTTCTCCAACACAAGGTTAGGCAAGTCACTTACCTCAAACCAAGCTCAATCATTCAATATGGATGCCTTTTTCTCGACTTTCCGACACTGAATGGTCAAAATATAGGCAAAAGAAAATTAATACAATAAATATAAATAAAAAATAATAATCTAATGAAATCAAGACTTTAACAAAAATTAGAAAATTATCCGAAAAAGACGACCCGGGCCCACATCTGGGAATCGAGTAAAGGTCAAGAAATCCAACCACCCGTTTAATCACAATTTCACCCACACAAAAGTTACACAAATCTGAAAGCAAAACTTCGATTAAAATCTCAAAATTCGGCCTAAGGATCTTCCACCTTTTTCCCCCAATTTCTCAACACAAAATTTTAATTAAATGGTAAAATTAACGATGGATTAGTGAATATTAATAAAAAAAAAAGTCAAGAATAATTAACCAAATATTTCCTCTAAAAAAAACCCTAGACTTTTTTCCTCAATCTGAGCTCTATATCTCAAATACTAAACAAAAAGGCAAACCCTCGACTTTAAACCATTCTTCCAAGTGAATATGCATCTGCGGACAAGGAACTGCTTCTGCGATGATGCACCTGCAGAAAAACATTGCAGGTGCGGAAGACACTTAAGTCCTAGGCTTCCTCTTTTGCGGACAAAGGGTCCGCATTTGTGAGACTGATTTTTCACGATGAAGATCACACCTGCGATCAAATGCGCTTCTGTGCCCCAACCTTCGCAGAATTGAAAGTGATTTTGCGGAAAATATTTTTCTTCTGGGACCACTTCCTGTAAGGCTCCGTGAAAATTTTTACCCAAAACTCAAAATCTCGTAGTGCAATATTAGGAATACGTGTTAGAAATGTGTAAATTTGGACCCTTTGGACTAATCTCTGCAATAAAAAAGTCAAGAAATAATATTTTCCAGAAATGCGATTATGCGGTCAAGAATGCGGTCACATAATAGCTATGCAGACCGCATAGTCGCTGCAGAGTGAAACAGTGTGTTGGTCAAATACGACGTCAACTACGCGGTCAATTATGCGATTGTATAATTGATATACGGACTGCATAGTCATCGCATATCCCCTTGGGATTTTGTAAGGGGAAGTTCTGCGGTGCATTATGCAACCGCAGAACGGTTATACAAACCGCATTTCTATCGCACACCCTAACAATGTCATCAGATTTTGGGGAGCATTTTGCGGTCCATTCGACGGGCCACATGTCAGCTTTGCGATTGCAAATGCGATCGGACATCTGAGTTGGGCTCATATTTTCTAATTTTTAAAACCCGACCCCTGTCGTTATATCTTGTGTAATAGCTCATTTTGAGCGCATTTCCTTGTAGTGTTAGAGTGATAAAGAGGGTCTAAGAGAGGAGAAGTGTTTTTCATAAACAAATGCGCCACAAATCCTTGTTAGACATTGAAGACAACCATGTGAGACACCTAAACCTTCATACCAAGAGGTAAGACTCCATCAGACCTCAGCTCTTAAATTTTAGACATGGCCATAAGGGGTCAATAGTGAGGTAATTTATGGGTATAAGAATAGAGTTCTTGCATGCATACACGATCATGGAGTATTGGGAAGTTGTGAACTGAAAAGAAAGAAATTAGGTAGTAAATGATAGAAACTTCTTTCAAAATGGACCTAAGATCTCAATGCACACCTAATACTTGATAATATGCTCAAATGATCTAAAATCCTAATCTTGTCCCTAATTCTTGGTTCAATTTGTAATTCTTATACGATACATCGAAGTTCTAAGAGTTCCAAAATTTTGTGAGGATTAAGGAAAGCTATATTGAGGTATCTATGGCTAAAACCCTGTCTTTTATAAATTGAACTTCATTAGTGCTTGTGTAAATGCTTCGAGGCTAAAGTTTGGGTTCTTGCGTTAACTATTATCTTACATGAATTGATGCCGTAATTCTATATGTGTGAAAGATGTGTCACAATGTGGTCAATGTTCTATCTTGATAACTTGAAAGGGGCAAGAGGTCTGAATTGTGTATTGAAATGTTTAGACCTCATATTTAGATTGAAGTTGATTATTGTACCCTCTAAGTGAAATCTTATCTATGGTTACAATTTAAATTGCTCTTGTATGCACCTACTGTCCTAAATGGCAAGGTTGATATTGAAATTGGGAATGACGTGAAATGCGGCCTAGTGCCAAGAATGATGTGATAAAGTTGTGACCTCTAGTGCCTATGAAATGATATACGTGAAACAAGATGATTAAACAACGCCTTCGTAATGCGGCCTAGCCGATCGGGCCGAGATCGGACTCCGCTCAAGATAGCAGTGGTAATGTGAATGAATTTCGGAAATGGGAAATTGATGTTGTGATTGAATCGTATGCCTCAAATGAGGCAACCCAACCGACCGGGTCGAGATCGGACTCCGATCAAGATAGCGGTGGTATTGTGAACAAATGATGAATAGAGTGGAATGCCCCAAAACTAAAGGCTATGGAAACATGATGTGAAAGTTTTATGGTTCTTTATTGTTGATAATGTTGTGATAGTTTAAAGCTTTTGAGTTATTCTTGTGATTTCTTATTCTTACGAGACCGCTTTTGCAAGATGAAGATCACACCTGCGATCAAATGCGCTTCTATGCCCCTACCTTCGTAGAAGTGAAGGTGCTTTTGCGGAAAATATTTTGCTTCTTGGACCACTTCCTGTAAGGCCCCGTGAAAATTTCTACCCAAAACTCAAAAGCTCATAGTGCCATATTAGGAATACGTGTTGGAAATGTCTAAATTTTGACCTTTTGGACTAATCTGTGCAATAAAAAAAGTCAAAAAATTATGTTTTCTAGAAATGTGATTATGCGGTCAGGAATGCGATCGCATAACAGGTATGCGGACTGCATAGTCGCTGTAGAGTGAAATAGTGTGTTGGTCAAATTTGACGTCAACTATGCAGTCAATTATGCGATTGTATAATCGATATGCGGACCGCATAGTCGTCATATAATCCCCTTGCGATTTTGTAAGGGGCAATTCTGCGGTGCATTATGCGACTGTAGAACGGATATACGAACCGCATTTATGTCGCATACCCAAAAAGTGTCATCAAATATTGGGGAGAATTTTGCGGTCCATTCTGTGGGCCGCATATCAGCTTTGCGATTGCAAATGCGATCGCAGATCTGAGTTGGGCTCCTATTTTCTAATTTTTAAAACCCGACCCCTATCATTATATCTTGTGCAATAGCTCATTTTGAGCGTATTTCCTGGTATTGTTTGAGTGATAAAGAGGGTCTAAGAGAGGAGAAGTGCTTTTCATAAAAAATTGCTCCACAAATCCTTGTTAGACATTGAAGATAACCATGTGAGGCACCTAAACCTTCATCCCAAGAGATAAGACTTCATCACCTCGGCTCTTAAATTTTAGACATGGCCTTAAGGGGTCATTAGTGAGGTAATTTATGGGTATAAGAATAGATTTCTTGCAAGCATAAAAAATCATGGAGTTGTAAACTAAAAATAAAGCAATTAGGGAGTAAATGATAGCAATTTCTTTCAAAAAGGACCTAAGATCTCAGTGCGCCCCTAATGCTTGATAATATTCTCAAATGAGCTAAAATGCTAATCTTGTCCCTAATTCTTATACATATATCGAAGTTCTAAGAGTTCCAAAATTTTGTGAGGATTAAGGAAAGCTATATTGAGGTATCTATGGCTAAAACCCCGTCGTTTAGAAATTGAACTTCATTAGTGCTTGTGTAAATGCTACGAGGCTAAAGTTTGGGTTCTTGCTTTGACTATTATCTTACATCAATTGATGTCGTAATTCTATATGTGTGAAAGATGTGTCACAACGTGGTCAATGTGCTATCTTGATAACTTAAAAGGGGAAAGAGGTATGAATATTGTATTGAAATGTTTAGGCCTCAAATTTAGATTGTAGTTGATTATTGTGCCCTCTAAGTGAAATCTTATCTATGCTTACAATTTAAATTGCTCTTGTGTGCACCTACTGTCCTGAATGGCAAGGTAGTTATTGAAATTGGAAATGACGTGAAATGCGGCCTAGTGCCAAGAATGATGTGATAAAGTTGTGACCCCAAGTTCCTGTGAAATGATATATGTGAAACAAGCTGATTATACAACTCCTTCGAAAGGCGGCCTAGCCGATCCGGGTTGAGATCGGAATACGCTCAAGATAGCGGTGGTGATGTGAATGAATTTTGGAAAAAGGGAAAATGATATTGTGATTGAAGTGTATGCCTCAAATAAGGCAACCCAACCGATCGGGTCGAGATCGGACTCCGCTCAAGATAGCGGTGGTATTGTGAACAAATGATGAATAGAGTGGAATGCCCCAAAGCTAAAGGCTATAGAAACATGATGTGAAAATTTTATGGTTTTTTATTATTGATAATGTTGTGATAGTTTATAGCTTTTGAGTTATGCTTGTGATTTCTTGTTCTTGTATGAAATTTCTTTCTAATTAGATGGTGTTTATTTATACATACTAGTACTATTCCATGGTACTAACGTCCATTTTGCCGGGGGCGCTACATTTTTAAATGAATGTAAGTGGCTCTATAACGGACAGTGACGATCGTGCGTAGCGAAGTGTGCTCATCCCGATGACTTGGTGACCCTCTTTCTCCTTCAAGAGGTTATGATGTACTTCTTTTGTTGTAGATTTTTATTTTAAAGGTATATCCGGGGCCTTGTTGTCGGCGCTATCATAATTCGTCATTTGTATCCATAGAGTTTCTATAGACGTTGTGTGGGTTATGTTGGTTGGGTGAATGATCTATGTTACAACTCTATTCTCTAGTTCGTATAAGCAATGACTGTATAATATATTGGAAACTTAACCACGATTTAAGACTTGTGATATAAAAATGAACTAACAATGTTGAATGCTTAAGTTTGCTATTGTCTAATTATCCGAAAGCTGGATTCCTTAATCATCTTGAGTTGGGTAGAAGGTGTCAATAAGGCTTCCTCAGTTGGGTTCTCTCCATTAAGCATTGGTCACGCCTCTCGAGGTTAGGGCGTGACACTACCAGGCAAGGCCAGATCCACATCTGTGACTTAAAGCTCACTTTTGCGAGTCCGCACCTGTGGCTAATCCCATTGCAGGTGTGATGACACCCGAAACAACCCAGCATCAGCCATTCGTCTAAGTTTAAAACGAATCTGATAATGATCCCAAACACACTTCAGGCCATCGGTACCTCAAGAAAAAATAACAATGAGTCCTAAAACATCTACGAACTTAGTCAAGCCGACAAATCACATTAAACAATATCAAAAACATGAATCACACCCTAATTCAAGCTTAAATGAACTTTTGAACTTCTAACATCTGCATTCAATGTCGAAACCAATCAAAACACGTCCGATTGACCTCAAATTTTGTATACATGTCACAAATAACACCATGGACCTACTCCAACTTCCAAAACTCTAATACAACCCCTATATAAATAATTCGACTCTCAGTCAAACTATCAAGAAATGCCACTTTTGTCATTTTAAACCTAACTCAACTACGAACCTCCAAATCACAATGCTGACACGCTCTTAAAGCTAAAATCACCCAATGTAGCTAACAGAATCAATGAAACTCCATCCTAGAGTCGTCTTCACACAGGTCAAACAACGGTCAATTTCCTAAAACTTAAGCTTCCATTTTAGGGACTAAGTATCCCATTTCACTTCAAAACCAAAAACAAGGGGAGCTCCTGCGGTACCGCCTCATAGTCCTAAAAGTAAACACACATCTCGTAACCGATGGAACAACGATTTTGCAGCAAGAAATTCTACCGCTAAGGATTAGATACAAAATCAAGGAAAAATAGAAATTCAACTAAGCATGCTGCACAGATTTCAAAATAAGCCTTTAAGACACGTAGACATGTGATATTAGGCTAAACATGATAACTACACATGATGGGATAACTCATTTAAGATATAACAAGTTACTATTTAGTAAAAAAGGATTTT
Source organism: Nicotiana glauca (assembly GCA_026770625.1). Taxonomy (NCBI): domain Eukaryota; kingdom Viridiplantae; phylum Streptophyta; class Magnoliopsida; order Solanales; family Solanaceae; genus Nicotiana; species Nicotiana glauca. The sequence goes on along the minus strand of MU759425.1, from coordinate 87,354 downwards.
CCAACAATTAGCATGTGTACACAGTCGTCACCTCGCGCACACGGCACTCACATATCACAAATGTTTTAAACAGTACCAAATCATAAGGGGATTTCCCCCCACACAAGGTTAGTGAAGTCATTTACCTCAAAACAGGCACAATCAGTCAATAAGGATGCCTTTTTCTTAACTTCCCGACTCTGAATGGTCCAAATATAGCCAAAAGCAATTTTATACTATAAATATAACATAAGAACTAATATAATTAATGAAACAAAGACTTTGACAAAAAATTGTAAAATCATTTAAAAAAGTCCACCCTGGCCCACATCTCAGAGTTGGGTAAAAATCACAAAATCTCACCACCCGTTCAATCACGAGTTCACTCATACAAAAATTACACAAATCCGATAGCAAAATGTTACACCTTGTGCGTCCCAAGGTAACATATAATGAATATGAGACTTCTTAACCATTATTTAAATTATTTTAAAGTCATAGTTTGACTATATATGATGGTTGGATAGAAAATATAAAGTTTGGGAAAATCGGATTTAAGTTGCAGAAAAATTGACTAACGAGGCTTGCTCAGTTGGTAAGAACCTCCACCTACGACCGTTAGGTCCTGGGATCGAGTCACGCTGGAGGGGAAGTGTGAAACACTATAGATCCTCCTAATTTGGGAGGGTTTAAAAAAAGGATTTGTCTTGTATGGAGCTTTTTGAGAAATATATTTCGTGTGCTATATGAGGTCTTTTGTGACATATTATATACCAAATTGAAGATATTGGAATTTATTTTCCAACGCACTTAACGGTTCATTTATACAACATCCAAATAAAAAGATATAAGCATCGGAAGATGGGCCAATGCGAGTGTGCCAAGCTATCACCTCGTTGACTTTTCAAAAGTTTATATCTAGGTTTTAGCTCGTCTCTCTTCAATTGTGCATACAGCCCAACCAACTAACATCACAATAAAATTTCCTTAAGCTCTTCAAAAGGTTTCAAGCAATACTAACATCCAGGGTATGAAATCGAGAAGCGATAACATCAGAATGATCTCGACGACGTAAGTATCATTATACCGCCTCTCTTTTCTCTTTGTAGTTCAATTTTCGCAAGGTACTTCATAGTTAAGAAACGTATAATTTTTGTAATTAAGTGTTTAAATATCAAGGAAGGTTGATAAAGTGGTTTCTAATAGTTAGAACTCACGGGATGGTGATTGGAAGCCGTGAGTTCGATTTTTTCCACTTTTAGTGGACTGTTTTGTAGTCCATTTGTGTTGGACTATTTTCCTGCTGATTTATGGAGTTTAGAAGAATAAAATGTCATGTAGAAACACCTTATTGGTATAGTAGTAGTTTGGTCACTCATCGTTGTATTTTCAGGCTAATTGATAAGTTGTTATTGGGTGTATTATGGTATATTTGGGGGTTTCGAGTAACTAGGTTGGTTTTGAGTTGCTGATTGTATTGTGTTTGTATCTCGTCTATAGTAGGCTTAAGGGAGTTATAAAATTAGGGGAAATGCTGCCCGTTTTATTTTAGAACAAGTTATCATTTGAGATACATAATACACAAGTGCCATATAAGTCGTACATGTATTTCTTTGTTATAGGGTTGGTGTCGCGCCCTCTTATTCCTCGCGCAGTCCGGGTTTCAAAATTCATAATGAACAACTGATTTGTTTTTGGGAATTCGGTATTTAAAGAGTTGCCACCTAACAGATTAAGGTGCGTAAGGGCACCTAGAACAATTAACTCATATAAGTAGTTTGCATTACCAGAGATTAGGGTAAGGGCTCGAAATAACCTTGAGGGGAAGCTGTGAGGCACCCCTTGCGGTGCAAAATTGTAGGTCCCGACCAAACTCAGTTATGTGAATTAGTCATTTAACAGGTAAGCAGTCTAAGCACACATTTGCAAATAAAGAAAGTTTAGATAGTCTAAGCACACATATGTATATAAATAAAGTTTAGGCAGTCTAAGCACACATATGTAAATAAAGGAAGGGAAGTCCTAAGTTGGTTAGCCTATAGAATCACATTTGTACAACACACGATAAGACTTCCTCAAATAGAGGGGTCACACGTGGCATTAGCGCACAGGTCATCATATCCTTTTACTACCCATTACCCTCCCCTTAGCGGTTATTTAAGCGATTTTTAAATAACAAATTCTAAGTGTTCTTTACCCGTCCCTTCATTATGGTCCTGGAGGTGTTTAGGACCTCTAATTTTAGGCAGTTCTAGATTTTCTTAAGGTGTCTAAAGGGTAATATCTAAGTGACAACAAAGAACATATAGGACTATCAAATAGAGAAAGAGTGAAGGGGGCTCATATTTACCTCCACACATAAACAAATAAGTAGCACGTCTTAAACACATATTTTAGGTAATTTCAGAATAGTCCTAGAATGGGGTATCTGAATCAGCTACTCAAACACAGAATATCCAGCATTGTTTTAAAACAACAATAACAACAACAACCCAGTAAAATCCCATAAGTGGGGCCTGGGGAGGGTAGTGTGTACGCAGACCTTACCCCTACCCCGAAAGGGGTAGAGAGGCTGTTTCCGAAAGACCGTCAGATCAAGATAATAAAAAGACAAAAGTGAGGTGATATAAATCTAATCAATTTGCCTATTAATTTTAAAACATGTTGAACACAGGCAATTTCACACATAAACATAGCATAATTTCATGGTTTTATAAGACCATTTAATTACCTAAGGCTTGCCTAGATGTAGGCCTATAATACCTTATAAACATGCAATCGTAATTCTGAGGATTAGTTAAAACAGCTTGAGTTTTATTAAATCCTTTAGGCATGCTGGTCTAGGTGCTAATTGTTACACGAGTTGATTTCTTGCGCATTTATACTAGAACATGATGTCTATGTGTTGGGGTTGTTTTTAAACCTCTTTATAGACATGATTCAAAGCAGATGCAAATACAGACCTAAGCATGATTTCTAATGCACATAGAGAGATGTTCATTTTGTTAAGCGTGATTAATATAGTACCTTAATGACAGGAGTTCCAGGTGATGACAACTTATACAAAATCGGAAATAAAGTGATGAACTATAACATGTTCTCTAATATGCAAATGTAATAAACGTGTGTATCCTAAGGAAGGATTTCTAATGCAAACAATACAGGTCTATGACATGTTTCTAGTGCAAGTAACATAGCATATAGACCTAAAGCATGATTTCTATTGCAAATCATCATAATATAAACCTAAAGTAGGTTTTTACCTGGTTTCCCCATAGGAATCATATAGGAACCCTTCCCTTTTTTTAATTACCCCAATATATGTTTACAAGAAATTATTATACATACAAATAGTGAATGAAATACATAAATTTAAACTATGCTATAGGGAGCCTGAATCAGGCCCAAAATAAACTTGGGAGTGCCAGGCATTCAAAACAGTCTCAGATGCCAAGAATCTCATAGCCAATAGTATATTCTGGTGTGTCAAAGTTCCCTAAGAACCTCAGGGATCCCGGGCAGTGCTCACACCAAGAACTTTCTTAAAATAGAGAACTGGTTACGTGAAGTATGGAAAGGCCAGCCCTGGTATGCCAGAGTTCAGAGGAATCTCAAGGATCCCTAAGCAGTACACACACAAGAGGCGCAAAACTTAATAGTGTAAGAGTAGAGTGAGAGTGCTTGACATAGTTTTGAGAGACTTAGTGAAAACAGTATAAAGATAACTTTTGGGAGTGGAAAGATTTTTAGGAACAGAAATAGTTTAAGAATATACTAAGAGAGGAAAACAGTTTTGAAATTGTTCTGAGAAGAGCAAGGATACTATCACACAGTCTTAGAATGCTTAGAATCACAACCATTAAACAGATAGTTTACACACAGGGGTGAAGGGGTTGGGAACATGCAGATTTCATATTAAGGATACATGAAGGGGAAGGCATATAGACAAAAAATGCACAGAACACTTAGGAGTCTATTGATTCAGAGACTTAACAAGTTATCCATGATAATAGGCAATTAAAACATAGAACAGGAATGCCGAAAAATCATGTTTAAAACAGGGGTGCATTGGATAGGATTAGCCATACGATTAGGGTCAATCAAGTTCATTAGGAGGCTAAGTTGCTAACATGATCACACCAATTTGAAGGGAGTAAAAAAATACTAATAAACATGCTGGCCAAGTATTAAACAAATGAGTGAGACTTAGATATGTTGATTACACAATTGAACAAGAGAATACAGAATTTAGACTTGCTGAATAAAGCAATAAACAGGAAGCCAAATTGAACACAGCCAATTAAACTAGTGCAAGAATGGAACACATAGAGTTTGAGTTTTAGAATTGAACTAGGGGCATACCAGTTAAAGAAGAAAAGTATAGAATGTAAAGCAAGTATAATTTTACTGTCTAGCCTTGGCTTTCAATCGGCTAGACCAACAATTAGCACAAGTATTAGTGAAAGAAGAGAGAGTTTGAGTGTGTGTGTGTGTGTATTCTAAACTTAGTTCGTGTATTTAGAGGTAAAAATAAAAGTGTATATATAGCAGTTTAAGAGCAAAGCAAATAAGGTAAAAGGAATCAGCATTCAATCAATTGAGGAAATCACAGAATCCAATCGCATAAAGGATTCAGAATAGACCCCCTTAATTAGGGGTAATTGATCAAATGGTAATAACAAGGATCCAATTAAGGAAAGAATACCAATCATACCATGTAATAAAATTAGTAAAAATCCATTATTATAGGGGCAATCAAATAAGGCAGGGATGACCTTTTAAGGTCGTAAACAAGGAAACAAGAAAGAATTAAGCACACGAATCTCTAACATAGTAAATCAATCAGCCAAGGTTTCAAAATAATACCAATTTCTTGAAAGAAATATCAACTTCCATAAATGGGAAAATGGGTTAAGTAAAACTTCACAGAAACATAGAAATTAGTTGGAAAATACAAATTCTAGCCCTAGTAGAGACTAATCAGGGAAAAATCGTAGAATAATGGATTTGACAAAGAGAAAATGTTTAGGTAAAATAAATAGAGCAAAGTAATATAACTGGTAAAACAGAAATTACCCAAAATCAGAGCAAAGGTTAGAAAATCAAAGAATCAACTATGGTTTAAGTATTTTTGCACAAATCAGTTGTGAGGACGAAAAATAACTAATCAAATACTTAAGGAGTCAGAAATACTTTGAAAACAACTTGGGACGAACCCTAGTTTTAGGGAAAGCCGCAATAATCAGTTAAAACCAAATATTTCCAAAGAAACTATGTAATAATGCTCGATTTATCTCAGATATATACAAATCTGAGAAGGATCGATAATATCCGACTAGGGTTTTTTATGAAAGTAATAGAGATGAGAGAATAGGCCAAGAGACCATAGGTTCATTGCAAAACAAGAGCAAACTGTTACTCACATTCGAGAAAATGGCCTGAGATAGGCTAGTAAGCAAAGTGTCGAACCAGAACCGCTTGGGTTCCTCGATATCGTCTCAGGGATATAGGAAGTCAAGGATCCATGGTGCGTAGAAGACTACGACCGGATGGAGAAGACATGGAAACATCACAGGATTGAGATACATGCCAGTGACGTGATTTTAGAACTAGGGTTCAGTTGAGAGAGTTGAGAGAAGAGGCAAGGGTGACGGCAGGTGAGAGGAGTGAATGAGAGGGGTTTGGGGGGGTTAGGTCTAGGTTTAATTAAGGTATGGGAAATGTGAAACGTTGATCGGAATGAACAACGGCCAGGATTGAGTGCGGTATTGGGTCGGGTAGGTCAAATTTGGGCCTGGGTGTGTTTGGGCTAATTTTAATTGAATTGGGATTGAAATTGGGTCAATTAATTAGGCTAGGTCTGAAATAAAAGGGGCCATTTGTTAAATACCCATTTAATGGATAATATTTAATAAATTACAAAAAATGATTTTTATGCCTAGAATGTTTTCAAATAACTATTTAATATTCTAAAAATATAAAAGGCTATTTTTCGGTAAAATAATGTGATAATGCATGCATAGGTTATAATTACAAAATAATTGTAGTTGTAATCTAAAAAATGCAAATATGGCTATTTATGCAATAATTGAAACTTTGTACAAATGCAAATGATAAAATTAAGTCAGAAGTTATTATAGAACTATTTGTAACGCAATCAGTGATTATTTTATAAATAAAATCTTGGAATAAATTAACTAAAATCTCTTAAAAATGCAGAATTTGTGTGAAGATTACTAATTGATGCCAAAAAATATTTTAGGGAAAAATTGAGTATCATCAGCTGCCCCTCTTTGCCCGGGAAGGATGAAAGAGTTTTCGGATAAAAAAATGATGGCTAATTTTGACCGAATGGAATGTTTTAAAAAAATAGAGGCTGAATTCTGGTCTTTGAGCTACCTACATGTCCTTGGTTTTATAGGAATCAGGCCAGGTGTATTTATGAATCCAACGGTGAGCAGAAGCCGATAGAGTTGTTATAAGAATGGCAGCTCGTTCCTGCAAAGGGTCTTTTGTGAAGGGTAGTGTCTGATGGAGTCATGATTGCGAATCCATAATGTATCGGATATATTATAGGATAGATAGCTAGATATCATGGGGTAGGATGGGTAACTGGTGAGAATCAGTTAGGAATGGCAAGTGAAAAAAGGTACGAGCAGAAATCGGAGCGAAGGCTGCTCCTGTTTGAAAAATGGTTACCTCCGGGATAACCTGCAAACTTAAAATATGATGCATGCAAGTATGTAGATTACTGCAAGAATTTAAACATGATGCGAATTCCTTTTGGACCATTAAAGATTATTTTTGGATGGTACGGATGATGTCCTTAAACTATGGTGTCCTGGGCCATAAATTGTGAGATAAGAGATTCGCAGGCCGTGAAATGATGTTCTTGGGCCATGAGGATGGTGCCTCTGAAATATGATTCCGTTGAATAATAATATGAAAATTCGAGAGATCCTCAGGCCATGGCATGGTGTCTTCTGGCTGTGAGGATGATGCCTTTAGACAATGACGCCTTTGGACATGTTGGTGATATTTCATCCCATAAGATGTAATAATATGATGCTAAAATCAACAAGACAAGTCTTAGTCTTGTGAGGTTGAGGGAAGTGCTTAGCCCTAAAGAGGATCAAATAGATAGTGGCGGAATATAGCAACATTTATGCAAGGAGGAACAATGCTTAGTCCCATGAGGAGGCAGTGCTTAGTCTTTATGCAGATATGGAGGCAGTGCTTAGCCTTATGTAGATGGAGAGAGAGCTCAGTCTCATGTAGAAAGAAGGTAGTGTTTATCCTTTTATAGATATGGAGGCAGGGCTTAGCATCATGCACAATTCGGGATAGGGCTTAGTCGCATGCAAAGAGAAGGCAGTGTTTAGCCTTATGCAAATGTGGAGGCAAGGCTTAGTCCCATGCAGGTGGAAGGAAGAGCTTAGCTTTATGCAATTATGGAGGTTGGGCTTCGCCTCATGCAAGATATAAGACAGAGATTAGTCTCGTGCAAGATACGGGACAAGGCTTAGTCCCATGTAGAGACAAGGCAATGTTAATCTTTATGGAGATATGAAGGCAGGGCTTAGCCTCATGCGAGATTCAGGACAGGGCTTTGTCCCACGCAAAGAGATGGCAGTGGTTAGCCTTATGCAAATGTAGAGGCGGGGCTTAGCCTCACGCAAGATGCGGGACAGGTCTTACTCACACACACGTGGAAGGCAGAGCTTAGCCTTATGCAAATATGGAGGCATGGCTTAGCCTCATGCACGATGTAAGACAAAACATAGTCTTATGCAAGATGCCAGACAGAGCTTAGTTCTATGCAAAGGCAATGCTTAGCCTTATGCAAATATGGAGGCAATGCTTAGCCTTATATAGATGGAGTTGGCAAATAGGAGCAGAGTATTTCTTAGCTAGAAATATATTCGGTGTCTGATCGCCCGATTGACAGTGATTTTTCTGCGTGCATATATTTGTGAATTCTACTGTTAGGCCATATATACATGCACCCAAAGAAAAGTTGTAAGTTTTGTAAGGGATGTTGGTTCGTGCCTTTGTCTGCTGGCATTGCTCCTCCGTTATGGGGGCCTTGTTTGAGTTTCCCTGGGTAACACCTGGCTGTTAATTGCAATTATTGATGAAAATAGAGTTATTTTAGAAAACATAGTGAAATATCAAGTGATTTTAGATGAACTAATGATTGTAACATATTTCATAGACATTGCAGCTTTCTTGTGTTAGAATTTTGAAAGCCCTCCTCCAAATTCTTCCCCAATTTGGGAGATGATCCTTTGGCCATTTGCCACAGACGACACTTGTTGAAACTTCTTTGGAATTTTGAGAATCCTTCTCAAAATTTGCCCCAGTTTCTTAACCAATTTTTGACTTTCTAGCATGCGATGGTGTCGGATGGACTTGCTCCGAAATTTTAAGGGTCCTCCTCAAAATTCTGCCCCAGTTCGGGTTCTGGGACGAAATGAAAATTTTATTATAAAATGACCTAACCCACGTGGCTGCCCATGTATCCCCTCTTAAACGGGAATGGTCAAGCATAGTTGAATTTCCATCATTTTGTGAAAACATAAATAGTTACACATAGTATCATTTGCCTACATCTGAGTTGATTGGTTTTGGCCAGACCTCTCCATCCATTTCTGCAAGTATGGGGGCTCCTCCTATAAATACTCTATGAACCATGTAATTGCCTTGCCAGTTGGGACAGAATTTCCCTTTGGCGTCATCCTGATGCGGGAAGATCTTCTTTAACACCAGTAGCCCCGCTGTGAACTGCCTCTGCTTGACTTGTTTGTTGAAGGCTCTATACATTCTGTTCTGATATAGTTTCCCATTACATACTGCATTCATCATTTTTCCATCTATGAGAGCTAGCTGCTCATAACGACTCCCTATCCATCCGCGTCACTGAGTTCGGCTTGCTGTATGATCCTTAAAGAAAGAATCTCTACCTCGACTGGGATAACAGCTTCGGTACCATAAACTAGTATGTAAGAAGCTACCCCAGTTGATGCGTGGACTATAGTGCGGTATCCCAACAAATAAAAGGGTAACTTCTTATGCCATTGTTTGTGGTTTTCTACCATCTTCCTCAGTATCTTCTTGATGGTCTTGTCGGCGGCTTCTACGGCTCCATTCATCTGAGGTTTGTATGTTGTGGAGTTCTTGTGCTTGATTTTGAAAGTTCCACACATGGCTTTCATCAGATCAACTTTGAAATTAGAGGCATCATCAGTGATGATTGATTCTGGAACTCCAAACCGGCAAATAATCCAGTCCTTGACAAAGTCTACGACGACTTTCTTGGTCACAGCCTTGTAGGATGCGGCCTTTACCCATTTTGTGAAGTAGTCAATGGCCACTAAAATAAACTTGTGCCCATTTGAAGATGTGGGCTTAATCAAACCGACGATATCCATTACCCAAGCGGCGAATAGCAAAGGTGAGCTTGTTGCATTGAGCTCATTTTGCGGCACTTTTATCATATCGGCATGTACTTGACATTGGTAGAACTTTTGGACATACTGGATGCAATCTGTCTCCATGGTAATCCAAAAATAACTGGCCCTAAGTATCTTCTTAGCAAAGAAAAACCATTTATATGCGGGTCGCAGGTCCCATCATGTATCTCCTCAAGTAGCTTAGAAGCCTCTTTTGCGTCGAAACACCTTAGTAATCCAAAATCAGGAATTCTCCTATGCAAGTTTCCTCTGCTGTGGAAGAAGTGATTGGACAACCTCTGAACTGTGTGTTTCTGAGTATGGTTTGCATACTCTGGGTATTATCCCTTTACCAAGCTACTCTCTAATGTCGTGGAACTAAGGTCTTCCATTAGTCTCCTCCTCAACATGAGTGTAGTAAGCTGGTTGATTATTAATTCTCACTAGGATGGGTTCAATGAAATTCTTGTTTGAATATAGTATCATGCATGACAAAGTGGCCAGTGCATCGGCAAACTCGTTCTGAATTCTGGGAATATGCCGAAACTCTATCTTCGTGAACCTCTTTCTCAATTCTTGTACATGGTGCAGATATGAAAATCTCTTGGAATTCTTAGTGGCCCATTCTCCTTGTACCTGCTGCACAAGCAGATCTAAATCGCCGATTACCAGTAACACTTGTATATTCATATCGATGGCTAGATTGAGCCCCCATGATGCAAGCCTCATATTTTGCCATGTTGTTGGTGCATGGAAACCTAAGCTTCACAGATACAAAGTAGTTTTGACCTATTTCTGATACCAAAACCAATCTAATGCCCACTCCTTTGGAATTTGCAGCTCCATCAAAGAACATTCTCTAACCGTCATATGCTTTAGTAATGTCTTCTCCCATGAATGACACTTTTTCATCGGGAAAATACGTTTTTAAGGGTTTGTATTCTCCTCCCACAGGATTTTAGCAAGATGGGATGCCAATGCTTGTCCTTTTACCGCCTTCTGAGTTACATAGACAATATCGGACTCACTTAACAGTATCTTCCATTGGGCTAGTTTTCCTATCGGCATGGGCTTCTGAAAGATGTACTTTAGAGGATCCATATTGGATATGAGATATGTGGTATAGGCATACAAGTAATGTCTCAATTTTTGAGTCATCCAAGTCAAAGCATAGCAAGTGCGTTCTAACAAATAATATCGTGCTTCGTAAGGTGTGAACTTCTTACTCAACTAGTATATAGCTTGTTCTTTTCTCCCTGTCTCGTCATGTTGTCCCAAAACACATCCGAAGTCTCCATCTAATACAAAAAGATAGAGTAGCAAAGGCCACCCTGGTTCCAACGGGACCAAGACTGGTGGTGTGGACAGGTACTCCTTGATTTTGTCGAAAAACCTCTAACAATCTTCGGCCCAACTTATTTTAGCATCTTGAAAATGCGTTCACATATGACTGTGGATTGCGCTATGAAGCGACTAATATAGTTGAGACATCCTAGGAAGCTCATCACGTCCTTCTTGCTTCTTGGTGGCGGTAAGTCTTTAATAGCCTTAACTTTGGATGGGTCCAACTCGATTCCTCAAAAACTAACAATCAATCCCAACAACTTTTCTGCGGGAACCCTGAATGCACATTTTGCAGGGTTCAATTTTAAGTCGTACCTCCTTAGCATGTCAAAGAACTTTCTTATGTATGCTTTGTGATTTGCGGCCCTCTTGGATTTGATAATGACATCGTCAACATACACCTATATTTCTTTGTGTATCATATTATGGAAGATGGTTGTCATGGATCTCATGTAAGTAGCCACTGTGCTCTTTAGACCAAATGGCATAATCGTCTACCAGTACACCCCCCATATTGTAATAAAAGCTATTTTCTCTGCGTCTTCTTCATCCATCCAGATCTGGTGATAACTCGTGAAGCAATTTACAAAGAATTGGAGCTTATGATTGGCGCAATTGTCGATCGAGATGTGTATATTTGGAAATGGGAAGTTATCTTTGGTACCTGCTCTTTTTAAGTGTCGATAGTCAACACATACTCTGACTTTCCCATCTTTCTTTGGAACTGGTACAATTGTTGGCTAACCAGGTTGGTTATTCAACCACCCCGAGAACTTTGGCTTTTATCTGCTTAGTAACTTCCTCATTGATTTTCAGGCTCAAATCTGGTGTGAATTTTTTGAGTTTCTGCTTCACTGGCGGACACATTAGATTGGTGGGCAACTTGTGAGCCACTATGTATGTGGTCAAACCGGTCATATCACATATGACCATGCAAAGATATATTCATACTCCTTCAGGAAACGAATTCTTCCTTCTCTGTCAGTGATAAGTAAATGCTTATGCGAGTCTTCTTGATGGTTTGGGTGTCTCCAAAATTTACTCCTTCGGTTTCATCCAGGTTAGACTTAGGCTTATTCTCAAAGTTCTCAACCACTCTGACAACATTCTGATGTATTTCATCTTCTTTCTCCGAGTCACTATCCTTTTGTTGCATTTTCTCACTACATATCACAGTCATCGGTTCATCAGGAAAAGTACTAATAACGTTATATAAAGAAAAGTGTGGAAGATAATAATGAATAATAAATAGAAATGCATTGATTAAAAACTGAAAACATCCAAAACATGTACGGACCAATAAATCGAGCAATTATTTTTGAAACAAATGAGTCTTTAACACAAAATTTCTAAAAATATCATAAATGCCTAGCATGGCTATAGAAATAAAATTAGGCTGATTGTCGAGTTACCTAGGGACTCGGCGGGCCCGAGATGATGTGGTGGTCCAGTTCCTGAGAATAGCTCCCTTCTCTACGATCTGAATGGTGAGACCTTCTTCCTCCTCCTTAGTTATTGCACTGTAATCCATATCCTTATCCTCTAGGAACAAGTTCCTCAGCCCAACAAACGCTTCTTCCTTTGTCGTTCCCCATATTGTATCAGCCTGGTGAAAAGTTTGACCTAGATGTGGCACTGGTTGCTCAAGGGGGTAATAAGTTCCATGCTATGGAGGTGACTAATCATCATACTCCTACTATGTATACTGGTATCCAAGATCGAATGTAGTACTATGACGTTTCAGTTGTATAAGTTTAGTAATGCCCTAGAGATTCTTCCCAAGCGCTTTACTGGGTTCATACCCAGACTATGCTAGTAGTCCTTCTATTTTATTACTCCACCATTTGTCTTTCTCAACTGTATTGACATGTTTGATGTGATGATAAGTTTCCCCTCCTAGCCTTCTTTTGTTCCCAATAATCGGGATGGTTTGAATAGTGTAAATGGGGTTATTCCCATCTCCGTGAATGATCACCTCTTAATGGTTCCATTGAAACTTCATGGCTTGGTGTAGTGTGGAAGCCACAGCCCCAGCGGCATGTATAAAAGGTCAGCCCAACAGAAGATGGTATGAAGCTGATATGTCAAGCACTTGGAATTCAACATTGTACCAAGTTGGCCCCATCTATAGATAAATATTAACCTCCCCAATCGTGGCCCTTTGAGACCCATCAAAGGCTTTCACAATCATGATTCCTACCTGTATTTCATGGAAACCTTTGCCCAATATTTTCAGAGTATCCAACGGACAAATGTTAAGGCATGAACCTATATCGATCAGGACTCTGGCAATGAATTTGTCTTCAAATTATATCGTGATATGCAATGCGTGGTTATAATTCAACCCTTCAGGTGGTAGTTCATCCTCGTGGAAGGTTATCTTATGCTTTCTAGCACTTGCCCTACCATGTTGGCCATCTCTCCACAGGTGATATTGTTGGGTACGTAAGATTCATTTAACACATTCATCAAAGCATTCTTGTGCACCTATGAATTTTGCAACAGTGATAGGATGGATATCTGAGCGGTGGTTTTGTTCAGATGATCAATGATGGAGTATTCCTTTGCTCGTACCTTCCTCCAAAGATCATCCAGCCATGTTTCAATAACAGGCTGCTTGGTAGTGGCCTCCTTACTTGATCCTCCCAAGTGTTCAGTTATATAGACCATTCCGGTCCTGGTCATTCCTTGTGCAGCATCAGATTCTTCCATCTTTGCATTTACCTTATGCCTAGCTTCGGCAACGTAATCTTAAGGTATTGGTTTTGAATTGAAAGGGGTGTGATTGATACCATCACTATGAAAGGTGTGGTCACTTCTACTTTAAATGGAATAAGTCTGGCTATAGGTGGAGCTACCTCTACTTCAAATGGAACCGATGAGGCTACCTCAACCTCGACTGGTAACTATGTCTGCACTACAATAGGAGTGAGTGTTACTGTAGGTTTAAAGTCATCGCCTTTTCGAATGAGCCCGATTGACCCCTCAGGATCCCATTTTTCATCTATCTCTATCACATGTACTCCACCGCCCCTATGATCTGGGAGAGGATTGTTGTGGATGTTGGGTGCAACTTCTTTTGCATGTATGACCTTGTTGTCAATCAATGTCTAGATTATATCTTTCAATGTTCAGCATTCGTTGATCGTGTGCCCCTTCATACCGGAGTGATATGCACAGGTTTTGCTTGGGTTAACCCATTGAGACGGGCTCTCCACTACCACAACGGGAATAGGAGTGATGTAACCAGCGGTCTTTAACCTTTCATACAGCTGGTCGATAGGTTCAGCAATAGTTGTGTATTGTTTGGATGGTTTGCAGTTAAAATTAGGTTGCGGTCAGGGGTAGTTTTGACGAGTTTGAGGTGACTGGAAATGAGATGGTTGGGAATTATAGGTGTGATAGACAGTGTTTGGTTGGAATATCTGGGAGATGAGGGTTGATATGTAGGTGGAGGTGTTTGGTATGTGGGAGGAGGTTTTTGGTATGTGAGTGGAGGTTTTGATATATGAGTGGAGATGTTTGGCATGTGAGTGGAGATTTTGGGCCTTGAGCTACCATTACTGCCCCCATGTCTTTCTTCTTTGATACGCCACCTGATTGTAATGCCTTGTTCGTGGCCTGTAGTGCCTCAAAGTTTGTTACCATCACACTCTTGATGCCTTCTTCGATCTTTTAACTAAGTTTGACGATATCAGAGAATTTTTGATTCTCGATAACCATTAGCCTTTCATAATATTGTGGGTCCTGTGCCCTGGCAAAAAACTTGTTCATTTTTTCTTCGTCTAGTAATGGTCTCACCTTGGCTGCTTCTGACCTCCACCAAGTAGCATATTCACGGAAAGTCTCGGTAGGCTTCTTCTTGTGATTAAAAATATAGAAGACATCAAGTGCATTTTCTGTGTTGAACCTAAATCGATCCATGAAATTAGATGCCATACTCACCCAGTTGGACCATTTCTTAGGATCCTGGCTGATGTACCAGGACAAAGCATCTCCCATAAGACTCCTCATAAAAAACTTCATCCGGATCTTTTCATCCTTTCCTATCCCAACAAGTTTGTCATAGTAGGTCCTTAGATGAACCCTAGGATCACCTGTACCGTCAAACATATTGAACTTGAGAGGTTTGTAACCCTCAAATAGTTCTATATCCGGTTGGATGCATAGGTCTTCATAATTTAAACCTTCTATCCTTTTGCCTCCTTCGACACCCGAAACTCGACTTGTCAATTTCTTGATTTCCTCAGCCATGTTCTTGATGAGCAGGTCCTTCTCAGCGAATTCTAGTGTATAGGATATTGGTTGGGTAGAGTGAGGTACGGTTTCCACATATATAAGGTTGTTTTGGTGAGTGCTAGGGACTTGGGTGTAGTGGTGATCGTTTGTTGAGTTTTGAGGATCGGGAATGGGTTGGGGTGTGTTTAGAGGAGTGTGATAGGTGGTGGTTTGTAGGTATTGGACTAGTTGATGATGGTGTTGTGGTGGAGTTGGTATTGGTTAAGGATTGGGATTTTGGGGTGGAGTTGCATATTTATGTGGTGCGGGAGGGTTTTGTGGATGTTGGTTTGGTGTATTTTGGGGAGGTTCTGGGTTTTTGGTGTTTTCTTGGTTGATGTCGGGGATGTTCAGGGTGAGGGATAGGTTTGCTATGTTCCGGACCTACACGAGTTCTCCCCTGTAACTCCGGTATCTTTTGTTCTAATTGTAAAACCAAGTCAATTGGTGTCGCAGTACTCCGACTGTCTGAAGTTACCATATTCTCCGCATTTTACTTTCGAATACCACTTAAGTCATCTAGTTTAGCTTTCTCTCTTCTCTTTGTATTATTTGGAGGAGGAGGGCCTCTAGATCTGGTATAATATACTGATGATGCAAGTATGTGTGAACCAACCTTAGGGGATGGGAATAATAGAAAATAAAGATAAAGAAAAGGTAACAAGTTAGTACGGGTTCTAAAATGTTTGCAGTATTTAAACACACATTGCGGGAATGTAAATTCATGCCCTAATTTGGGAGCCACTTTGTGCCCGAGGTAGGCCTAGCGACGAATAGATTTGGAGAAATTTAGTGCCAATAATTGCCTCATTTTATTAATGTTAAAATATACGACCCAAACGACACGAAATAAGATAATGTTACTAGTGGCACTTGGCCTTATTGCATTTAAAAGAAAAGCAAGTAAACCTAATCTACTTGGTCCCAGAAGGACCCTCACCAAACCGAATGCTATTGTCAATCAATTCCCCAGTTCAAGTAGCTTCAGCAATAAGAATGTCCTTGCCAAATGTCTTCCTTCGTTTCCCTCAGCGTTCTGGCAATTGATGATCCTCTTTATTATTTTCCCTTCCAATTCCATTAATATGTACTCTAGATATTAAAACCTTTCGCTAGATTCAACAGCTCTCTCTTTACACTCATTGATCATTTCCATGTCGGCCTTATGTTGCTCCATATGCTCAGCTTTAGACTCACGAACTCTTTTGTGTAGCTTATTATACTTCACATCTGCTTCGGCAACTTCTTCTATGATCCTATTTCCTTGACCAACCCTTGGCTCAAAGATTCCTGTTATGTTATCATCCAACCATGAGGGGTAGAAGTATGAGTGACCCGCATGATATCGGTCTGGCTCGATGGTATCCTTTTGCACAATAATCTTCTATGTTTTCTTCCTTTTTATACAGGATGGCATCACCCTAGAAATTAGCTATGAAGTGACTCATTTTCGCGACTCGCGGTATGACCTGTCGCCTGCATACTATCTCATAACCATAAGGGGAGCATAAGGGTATATGCCCTTTAATCCAATCAACACCAAGTATGGAACATCCCTGGATCTAATGATGAACTCATCGGTGGGAAACTACTCGAACATCCACCGAACCTGGTCTTGAGTTGACTTGTTGAAAAACTGTACCCATCCTACAGCATCATTAGGTTGAGCAAACATGTCAAGAATATAAGTCATTCTCTTAGGGTGATGGAAAGCTATGTATCATTCCACGGCCTTTGTGGAAACTCCTGGCGGTATTGACCCCTTTAGAGATGCTCCAACAACCAAGCCTATAACAGCAAATTCCAACCCTCCAAGAATTTGAACCCTTCTGACAGCATTCAAACGCCAGGTATATATCTGCAATGATCATAGGTACAATGGTATATGTCTGCCCCTTGATCCTGTCCATCAAAGTTTTGGTGGTATATGTCTGCCCCTCAATCCCGTCCATCAAAGTTTTGGCCACCATGGCTAGCCTAGTATGGATTCTATCCCTTTGGATTCGGAATACCAGCATGTCCAAGAAACACACAATGAACACAAAGACCCTATGATGAACCCAGCCTAAAGAGGTGATTGAGAACTCATCATCAAAAATACGGTAAGAGCAATTGTGTCTGTATCGTTCATAGAGGAAGTCGAAAGAAATGTAGGAGTTCTTCCGGCACACCAAATCATCATTTTTCTTCAACCCCATCATCCTATGAAATCCTCTAGCGGTGCAATTTTTAGGTAATAATAAACCAGGTCTATCCCAAGGCAACTCGGAAAGTCCCCATATTTAGTCATTTATACGTCCCAAAAGCGAAACACGACCCTTTCCTTGTCTCTAAACATAGTGGTAGCCTCGATCAACATTTTGTTAGGCTGAAGATCCAACATAAAAGGAAAATTTCCTAAGACTCATTTCACATGATTTTGGTCACTTAAGGAAAGATCCCTCCACCAATCTAGTAAAAGTAAAGGTATGCTACCGACCATACCAAATCTGGGGACATCGTGCCTCGTTTTCTGCAAAACAAAATGTGGTTAGGCCCTTTCCCCCTCTAGATTCGTCTATTTATACAGAAATGATTAGCATATTGGCACCTATTTCTCCAAATTAATGCATACAATCGTGATCTTCTTTGTTGGGCTTATGGAAAACCAAATGGACTTTTGGGTGAGGATTGTCTTAAAGGGTTATTATGTGGAAAACATATTAACCCGTCTAGGTTTGACCATGATGCATGTACAATTAATTAGAGTAAGGTTGTTATAGAGGTCTAGACTGGGACCCTCAAGCGGACAACTTGAGGGGGAAAGGCATGAAACTGTCGAACGTACCGGTGATCGACTAGTTTTACTGCAAGTACGCCTTTCTGAATTTAAAGGGTGATACATAGGAAGAGCGCAAACACTCATCAAGTGTTGCTATAATATTTATTACACATGAGTGGAATATAATGTTAAGCATGATTTATGCAACAATAAATAGCATGTTCTCAAGTATTTTCATATTTTAAAAAAGATAAATGTGGTATTTAAATAATTGAAAGATAGTTACAAAAGGAAAACAAGGAATCAAGTCAGTTTTGGAAAATAAAGGAAATCATAAATGCTTGAAAATAAGCAATTAAATCCAAGTAAAGGGGGAAAGGGGAAGGGTGCACATGATAAAGCATGCTTAAGACTAATTCACAAAAACATGTTCGTTATGTTAAGAGCCTAAAATATCCCCAACAGAGTCGCCATGCTGTCACGCCCCATTTTTCCTTGTGGAGTCTGGGTTTCGACATTCATTGGGAACAACTTATTTCCTTTTGGGAATTGGGTATTTGAAGAGTCGCCACCTAACGGATTAAGTTGCGTTAGTGAACCTAGAGCAATTAACTCATATAACTAGTTTGCATTACTAGAGATTAGGGTAAGGGCTCGAAATAACCTTGAGGGAAAGGTGTAAGTCACCCCTCACGGTCCACAATGGTGGGTCCCGACCGAACTCCGTTATTTGAATTAGTCATTTAAGAAGTAAGCAGTCTAAGCACACATTTGCAAATAAAGGAAGTTTAGGTAGTCTGAGCACACATATGTAAATAAAAGAAGCTTAGGTAGTCTATGCACACATATGTAAATAAAGAAAGGGAAGTCCTAAGTTGGTTAGCCTATAGGATCACATTAGTACAATACCCGGTAACCCTTCCTCAAATAGAGGGGTTACATGTGGCTTTAGCGCACAAGTCATCATATCCTTTTACTACACATTACCCTCCCCTTAGCAGTTATATAAGTAATTTTTAATTAACAAACTCTAAGCGTGCTTTGCCCATCCCTTCCTTGTGGTCTTGGAGGTGTTTAGGACCTCTAATTTTAGGCAATTCTAGACTTTCTTAAGGTGTCTAAAGGTTAAAATCTAAGATACAACAAAGAACATATAAGACTATCAAATAGAGAAACACTTAAGGGGGCTTATATTTACCTCCACACATAAACAAATAAGTAGCACGTCTTAAATATATTTCAAGTAATTTCAGAGTAGTTGTAGAAAAAGGTATCTAAATGAGCATCACAAATATAGAATATGCAGCATTCTTTTAAAGCGAGGTGATATAAACCTAATCAGTTTACCTACTGATTTTAAAACCTGTTGAACCTGGGTAATTCCACACATAAACAGAGCCTAATTTCACAGTTATATAAGACCATTTAATTACCTAAGGCTTGCCTAGCCGTGGGCCTATAATACCTTATAAACACGCAATCGTAATTCTGGGGATTAGTTAAAATAGCTTTAGTTTTATTAAATCCTATAGGCATGATGGCCTAGATGTTGATTGTTACAAGAGTTGATTTCATATACATTTATACTAGAATATGATGTCTATGAATTGGGGTTATTTTTAAACCTCTTTATAAACATGGTTTAAAGCAGATGCAAATATAGTTCTAAAGCTTTATTTCTAATACACAGAGAGAGATGGTCATTTTACTAAGCGTGATTACAGCAGTAGCTTAATGACAGGAGTTCCAGATGATGATAACTTATGCAAAATTGGAAAAGAATTAATGAACCATAACATGTTTTCTAATATGTAATGATAGTAAACATGGGTATCTTAAGCCAGGATTTCTAATGCAAATAACACAGATCTATGACTTGTTTCTAATGCAAGTAACATAGCATATAGACCTAAAACATGAGTTCTATTGCAAATCATCATAATATACCTAAAGAAAAATTTCAACCCGGTTTCCCCACAACAATCATATAACCCTCCCCTTTTCATTAATTACCCCAATATCTGTTTACAAGAAATTATTATAGACCAATAGTAAAGGAATTACATAAATATAGACTATGATATAGGGAGCCTAAATTTGGACCAGAATAAACTTGGGAGTGCCAGGCCTTCAGAAGAGTCTCAGATGCCAAGAATCTCATAGCCAATAGTATGTCCTGGTGTGTCAAAGTTCCCTAAGGACCTCGGGGATCCTGGGCAGTGCTCACACCAAGACCTTTCTTAAAATAGAGAACTAGTTATGTGAAGTATGGAAGGTCCAGCCATGTTGTTCTAGAGTTCATAGGAATCTCATGGATCCCTAAGCAGCACACATACCAGAAGGGCAGAACATAATAGCCTAAAAGTAGAGTGAGAGTGCTTGACATAGTTTTTAGAGACTTAGTAAAATTGATATAGAGATAACTTTTAGGAGTGGAAAGATTTTCAGGAACAGAAATAGTTTAAGAAAATACTAAGAGAGGAAAACAAATTTGAAATCAGTTATGAGAAGAGAAAGGATACAATCACACAGACTTAGAATGCTTAGAATCACAACTATTTAACAAACAGTTTACACATAGGGGTGAAGGGGTAGGGAACATATAGAGTTCATATCTGGGATACATGAAGGGGGAGACATATAGACAACAAATGCATAGAACACTTCGGAGTCTATTGATTCAAGACTTAACAATTTAGCCATGATAATAGGCAGTTAAAACATAGAGCAAGAATGCAAAAAAATCATGTTGAAAACAAGGGTGCATTGGACAGGATTAACCATACAATTAGGGTCAATCAAGTTCATTAGGAGGCTAAGTTGCTAACATGATCATACCAATTTGAAGGGAGTAAACAAAGACTAATAAACATGATGGCCAAGTATTAAACAAACGAGTGAGACTTAGATATGCTGATTACACACTTGAACAAGAGAGGACAAAATTTAGACTTGATGAGTAAAGCAGTAAACAGGAAGATAAATTGAACACATAGCCAATTAAACTAGTGCAGGAATGGAACACATAGAACATGAGTTTTGGAATTGAACTAGGGACATACCAGTTAAAGAAGCAAAGTGCAGAATGTAAATCAAGTATAGTTCCACTGTCTAGCCTTGGCTTTCAGCCGGCTAGACCAACAATTAGCACAAGTAGTACAGAAAGAAGAGAGAGTTTGAGTATGTGTGTATATTCTAAACTTAGTTCGTGTCCTGAGAGGTAAAAATAAGTGTGTGTGTGTGTGTGTATATAGCAGTTTAAGAGCAAAGAAAATAAGGTAAAAGGAATCAGGACTCAATCAATTTAGGAAATCAAAGAATCCAATTGCATAAAGGAGTTCAAAATAGACCCCTTAATTAGGGGTAATTGATCAAACTTAATAACAGGGGTCCAATTAAGGAAAGAATCCCGATCATACCATGTAAAGGAATAAGTAAAAATCCATAATTATACGGGCAATCATATAAGGCAAGGATGACCAACTAAGGTCGTAAATAAGAAAACAAGCAAGAATTAAGCACACGAGTCTCTAACCGAGTAAATCAATCAGCCAAGATTTCAAAATAATATCGATTTCTAGAATGAAATATCAACTTCCATAAATGGGAAAATGGATTAAGTAAAACTTCACAGAAATATAGAAACTAGTCGGAAAATACAGATTCTAGTCCGAGTAGAAAATAATTAGGGAAAACCCACAGAATAATTGATTTGACAAAGAGAAAATGTGTAAGTTCAAGAAATAGAGAAAGTAATATGACTGGTAACATAGAAGCTACCCAGAATCAGAGAAAAGGTTAGAAAATCAAAGAATCAACTATGGCTTAAGTATTTTTGCACAAGTCAGTTATGAGGACAAAAAATAACTAATCAAACGCTTTAGGAGTCAAAAAACCTTTGAAAACAACTTGGGACGAACCCTAGTTTTAGGGAAAAGCCGGAATATTTAGTTAAAACTAGATATTTTCAAAGAAAACATGTAATAGTGCTCGATTCATCTCACATCTATACAGATATGAGAAGGATCGATAATATCATACTAGGGTTTTTCATGAAAGTAATAGAGTTGAGAGAATAGCCCAAGAGACCATAGATTCGTAGCAAAACAAGAGGAAACTCTTACTCACAGTCGATAAAATAGCCTGAGATAGGCTAGTAAGCAAAGTTTCGAACTAGAACCGCTTGGGTTCCTCGAGATCATCTCAAGGATCTAAGAAATCAAGGAACCATGGTGCATAGAAGGCCAGGACCGGCCGGAGAAGACATGGAAACAACACAGGATTAAGATACATGTTGGTTATGATTTTTTAGAACTAGGGTTCAGTCGAGAGAGTTGAAAGAAGAGGGAAGGTGGTGACGGAGGGTGAAAGGAGTGAATGAGAGGGGTTTGGGGTGTTAGGTCTAGATTTAATTAAGGTAAGGAAAATGTGGACCGTTGATCTGAATGATCAACGGTCAAGATTGAGTGGGGTATTAGGTTGGGTAGGTTAGATTTGGGTCTGGGTGTGTTTGGGCTAATTTTAATTGAATTAGGATTGAAATTAGGTCATTTAACTAGGCTAGGTCTGAAATAAAATGGGTCATTTGTTAAATACACATTTAATTGATAAAAACAATTTTCTAAAAATTGTTAATAAATTATAAAAAATGATTTTCATGCCTAGAAATATTTTAAAATAACTACTGAATATTCTAAAAATATAAAAGTCTATTTCTCGGTAAAATAATATGATAATGCATGTGTAGGCTATAATTGCAAAATAATTGTAATTGTAATATAAAAAATACAAATATGGCTATTTACGTAATAATGGAAACTCATTACAAATGTAAATGATAAAATTAAGCCAAAGGTTATTATAAAACTATTTGTAATGCAATCAGTGATTGTTTTACAAATAAAATACTGGGATAAATTAATTAAAATCTTTTTAAATGCAGAATTTTTGTGAAGATTACTAATTATGCCAATGCATAGTTTTTAAAATATTATTGGAAAAAATTTGGTATCAACAGTTGGCGCGCTAGTTATTATAAGCTTGTTGTGGAATTACATTGACGACTTGAGGTATGTTAAGGCTATCCCTCGTTTCATTTGACATGATCCATATGATACAACGAAACAAGCAAGGACGTAACTTTCACAAATGAATATTCTTAGAAGTACTAGGGTCGCCTATGTTCTGGATGCCCCGTATGTCCTACTATCTTATCGTATGTTCATGGTCTCATCATGTTCCGAGACAGCTTATTGACTTACTTCATTATGCATTGCATCCATTTATACATGTATATTGACACATGACCAGATGGTGTTATATAGGCATATAGTATAGGTATATGAGGTATGGGGAAAGGTTATGGCATTATATACGCACCACCACCTGATCTGGTGGTACACGATTATGGTTTTGCCCATAAAGGCTGAGATGATATGATGGAATGCCCTTAGAAGCTTGATGATATTATATACGCATATTCTGATGCATGACATGACATTATAAATGTTTCATGATTCACAGAGCTATTCAGACTTACAGGTTGAGTCCTTTACTCCATGTTTATTCCATGTCTTTTATATACTAATTTTTATGCCTTACATACTCAGTACGTTATTCATATTGATGCCCCTATTGCCCGGGGGCTTGCATTCCATGCCCACACGTACAGGTAGACAGGCTAACGGTCCCCATTCTTTGGATCCTTGCTCAGCGAGAGTTAGGGTGATCCATTTGATCCGGAACTGCTCTTGAGGTTTGGTACGATAGTTTTGTATATATATAGGTATGACGGGGCCCAGTCCCTTCCTTTATACAATGTACACTCTATTAGATGTCTGTAGATAGTTATGTGTAGTTTGATAGTATGTGTCCATGTCGGCTCACCCTGTCGTATATATCTATATATATATATATATATATATATGGGCATATTTTTCAGTGTATATTATTCACGTGAATCAGTATTTTAGTGCCAGGCGTTATGCATGACCTACACTTATTTCATGTTATATATTAGACATGTGCTTAGGGGTGTTCGATAGGTAGAACTCGGGCACTCGTCATGCCCCATTATTTTAGGTCGTGATAAAGTGGTATCAGAGCAATTCCATCCTAGGTTTGTCTACAGATCGTGTCTAGTAGAGTCTTGTTTATAAGTGTGATGTGCACCATACTTATAAACAGGAGGCTGCAGGACATATAGGATTCTATCCTCCCATCTTATCTTAGATCGTGGGTTCACGCCCCAACATTGGGAAGCGTGATTGGCACTCAATTGAGTGAACCCAATTGAGCAAGCCTTATCAAACCCTTCCTACTGTCGCACCCCCTTTTTCTCGCAAAATCGGGTTTATGACATTTGGAGGGACAACTCATTCCTTTTGGGAATTAGGTTTGCAATTGAAGAGTATCAACCTAATGATTAGGGTGCATTAAGACGCCAAAGAACTTTGATTTGAACAACCAGAGATAGGGTAAGGGCTTGAAATTATTCTAAGGGGAAAGTGTTAGGCACCCCTCAAAATCCACTAGTGTGGTTCGTGGCCAGACAATTATTGTAAGTTTGGGTACAATTAGCATATAAACAAATAAGGCTCAAATAAGAGGGGATTTCATCACATAAATGTTCGAAAGTAAACAAGGTTTGAAAGAGTAATTGGAAAAGTTGGTTTGAAAAATAAAGAGTTAAAATGATGAAAAGAAAGAAATAAAGAATAAAGGGAGTGGGGTCCTATGTTTATTAATAATATGGATCATCCCACACAATGCCCAATAATCACTCCTCAATGAGGGGCTACACGTGACATTATCGTATGCTCATCATATCCATATCTATCCATCCCACCGCGTTAAGGTATTTAAAACACGGATTGGTCTCGATTACTTATTGCATGATGCTACCCATCCCATTCCTATCAGTCCTGGAGGCATTTAGGACTACTTATCCTAAAGGGGTGGATATTAGGCTTATTTGGGGTTTAAAAGATAAAAATTCTAAGGCGACATACAAAACACATATTGCATATTTGGGGAAACACATAGAAACAAACATGGCTAATATAGATCTCCGTAAACAAAGAAATTATATAATTAGTATGACTTGCACATACTGTTTAGGTCTGATTAGAATTAAATACAAAGGAGAGTAAAAAGCTGGGGCGGATTGATTTATTACATAATTTCGATAAGAAGCCCAAATCAAGACTGCCTGCTGGTTGTAATAATTAACAGAAGTGGATTCAGTTTTGTTATTATTCTAAAGCTCGCCTAAGTGCTCAGACAGGATCCTATATACATGCTATCTACGGAATTCTGAAGGTGATAAGATAGTAAATCTCAAAAAAGAACTGTTTGAAATCATAAAAAATGCATTCTTGTGAACACTGTAAAGCGAGGGACTTAGATTATCAAAAGAGATGAATAATTAAACGGATTGATTACAAGTTCTGCAGGTGATGGTTCATATTATTACGAATTTTACGCCAGAATTGGGGTGAAGCGAATCATATTCATTTAGTAACTCCTATAGGCATGCTTTCTACATGTTGCTTATTTTAGACGCTTATGAATGCAGAACTTGTTTTAAACCTTATAAACATGGTAACTAAATGCATAACTTGTTTTAAACCTTATAAACATGGTATCTAAATGTAGTTTGAATTATGTAGAATTACATGAGAACAATCCCATAGGCACGTGTCACGACCCTAGTTAACCAATTGTGAACACGTCATGACGGCACCTAGTCTTCGCGACCAGGTAAGCCTAACACATTGCGGAAGTAATAACATTTGCAGAATTTATAATCAAAACTAAATAACAGGAATAATGTATACGGTTTCCACCTGGCACATACACGTTAACACTTTAAAAGTTATAAAACTATCCCCAAGACCCGAAAACCCACGGGCAAAACAGACTGAGAATGAAAAACATAATGCTGCTCTAATCATCTGGAAATGTCTATAACAAGGAATAACGGAATATCATCGAGCTAACTACAAGGTAGAGTGAGAGGGATACTCTTCGGTCTGTGGACGCGGCAGATATACCTCAAGTCTCCAAAAATGCTCCTGCAGCTACTGGAAGTGTGCCTGCATAGAGGTACCTGGATCTGCACATGAAAAACATGCGTAGAAGAGGCGTGAGTACACCACATCGGTACTCAGTAAGTGCCAAGCCTAACCTCGGTTGGGTAGTGGCGAGGAAAGGTCAGGGCTCTACTGGGACAGAAATAATAGAATAGCAAAATATTAACAGTGTTGAAGTCTGATGAAAAATAATGAACAGAGCAATGTGGTACGACAGTTCAATGAAATATAATACTGCAAGACAAAATAGAAACACAGAGTAAATACAGCTAAATTACAAGAGTACCGATGAGGGTTTCCCAGGATACCGTCCTGTAGCCCTTTTCTCAACTGTCGAATGGATCTCCTGGGATACCGTCCCGTAGTCCAATTCTCATATCAATATCAAAGGATCTCCCGGGATACCGTCCCGTAGTCCAATTCTCATATCAATATCAAAGGATCTCCCGGGATACCGTCCCGTAGTCCAATTATCAGCATGCAGAGGATCTCCCGGGATACCGTCCCGTAGTCCCAAAATAAAAGTGCAGGGGGATATCGCGGGATACCGTCCCGTAGTCCCAAAATAAAAGTGCAGGGCGATCTCCCCGGATACCGTCCCGTAGTCCCAAAGTAAAAATACAGGGGGATCTCCCGGGATACCGTCCCGTAGTCCCAAAGTAAACAAACAAGGGGGATCTCTCGGAATCCCGCTTCCGTAGTCCCAATGTAAATGCGCAACCAACATCGGAGAAATATTCAGAAATTGAAGTGCAACAATACAAGGCAACAAATAATACTGGCCTAACATGCCCCACGTAATCACAGTTAAGACAATTTAAACAAATAGGCAACTTGGATCAATTAAACA